>JARVJO010000173.1:4344646-4363957 GCA_031762555.1 Cynodonichthys magdalenae | reverse complement strand
TTAGAATACGAGAAAATTGGTGAATGCCATAAGTTCTCCTAAATCACTCGTACGCACAACTTAAGAACAAATCTGTTCGTACGAACGGTTCTTGCCTGAGGCCAATTGCCTCGTGGAAAGAGCTGAACTGACAGGAGCCGCGGCTGCTCTGACACTCACCTGAGGCCTCTGAGTCCACAGTAGGAAGTTTGAAATCAGTTTATGGCCTTTAGGGACACATTAATCCTCTTACCACCAATTTGGTCATTTGTTGTTTTTTTTGTTGTTTTGATTTTTTAGGCTGGAGCATTTTCTTTTCTGCAGAATACATAAATATACAAACTCTCTACAGCACACTGTGTCTACCCAGGCTTCCAGAGGCAGCCTTAATCTACACAGCATTACATAAGGTAGCTTAAACGTGCTGCGTCTACAGTTTTCAACTGAGGCCACAGCAACTCAGACTGATCAGCCCACCACCACTGTGATTCTTCCTAAAATTGCACTTTACCCACATTCTCTGCTGCTCTGGTAGCATTGCACTCGATGAACATAACAGAAACAAATTCAGAGAAAATAATCTTGTCTTGTGTGGGAGTGTTACCATCACAACCATGCGAGGGACCTCAATCTTCCTGTCAAATAGTATCTAAACTTCTAAAGTTATAACCAACATGTTTGTGCGTGTTACCATGCCAACGAGGTGGGCAACTCATGATTATCGATGCAAAAATCATTGGGAAATTTGACTCATACATTACTTCTGTTAAATATCTCTTAAGAGGAAAGGTAATTATTAGGTTACTTTGACAGAGAAAAGCAAAAACATTTATAGACCTCAGACCGTTTTACTGTATTTGGTATCAACACAGAATACAGCCCAATACATACATGGTATGTACCCCATAGGTACAAGATACGTGCTTGATAAGTAAATACGTACAATGTACACAGTAAGTACTAGTATGTAACCTGAGGTATTAGGTTCATACCCAGTAAGAACAAAGCAGGCATTTGGTAACTACCTGGTATCTGATACGAATCTGGTATGTACCAGTTACATACCTCATAGGTATCAGGTACATACCTAGTAATAACAGATATGTACCCCATTAATAAGAGGTGCAAGTTATGCACTCTGTAGGTATATTTTAGGTACATATCTGGTATGTGCTTCGTAGGTACCAATTATGTACCCCATAGGTATTAATATCCCTGTAGGTACATGATACATACCTGTTATGTAACGGGTATGTATTACACAACAGGTACATACCTTATATATGTACCCCTCAGGTTTGTACCTTAGTGTGAGCTACATGGTTGGTACAGGCTAGGTTGTATGTATTGCTACCATTTCTAAAAATGCCAACGTTACAGAAAATTACTATTCTATTCATATTGTTTTTATTTCTACATTCTAAACACTCGACAGTCTGGCATTACTGCCGTTCTATTTTCAGCTAATTCTGTTGGAGCTGAAATCCAATAGGAAAATCTGACGAGTAAATCATTGTCCTTAAGAAGTATCAATAACAAACTCCAGTCACTGCATGATGGCATTTCCCGTTCATTGTTTTGACCCGTAAAATATGGACCTGAATGTTCCACCAGAAGGGCTTTTTCTGTTTCTTTTCCTCTCATCACTTCATTGTCTTTATCAGACTGTAACCAGAGCCGACACCCAGGAGACGAGCCTTTGTTCTACGTCACCATAACGGACGAAGCTCCAACCTTCATCTGACACACGAGCTGGAGCACTTCTCTTGGGTTTCAGGTCAATATAAACTGCACATCTTCAACCTGCCCAGAGGACAGACTGAGAGGGGGCGCGAGCACACCTGAGCCTCGGTGCTCAGACCCAGGATCGCTCAACCCTGCCAAGATCCAGATCTGGTTTCCTATCAGCACAGAACATGATACTTTCACCACGTACATCCACTCTGTCTGTCCTGTCCAACTGTCTCATGCAAATATCAACAAACTGTTCAGACGGCATGAAACCTGAAATCACACGAACATTTACAGTAGATGTGATTTCTATTTGCATTAAAGCATTAAAGATGTACATGGTCAAATGAGAAAATAAGCAATTTTTTTTTTTTTTTCAAATTTTTGTATTTTATCTTTTTAAGCTATTTCTGAACCTATATTTGAACCTTTTTTAACCCTTGTAAAACCTATGGAATGCATCTTATACAAACAGATGGAAAGAGCGAAAACCATCAAAACAACAACAAATTCCATCTGTTTTGCTGAACAGAAGATCGGTCAATAAAAACACCTCCTGCTTTCTATTAACATGCATCGTTTGTATGACAGCAAAGCCTGAGAGGAGGCATGTGTAACAAGTCCCAGATAAACAGAGTCAGAGGGGAGGGCAGGAGGACAAACGGAAAGTGACCCAGGCGGATGGAAATTTCTCCCGAGTTCTCTGCGAGGTGTGTGTGTGTGTGTGTTTGCTGACAGAGACATTTCGAGGCCTGTGAGTTTGCTGACTCACTGTTGTGGTTGAAGTGTGTAACTGTGAAGCATGCGACTGTGTCAGTGTTACTACAGTCTTGTGTTTATTCGAGGTGGAAGCTAAAAAGGGTTGTTTTTTTTGGCTGTTGTTGTTTTGCAGTGCAGAATCCGCAGAGGACTATTATAGGCAGGTGGTTATTAGGTCTAAAGCACTCTTTCCCCACCCAAAAAAACAAGTAAATAAAAAAACATGCAGGTATCTAACTAGCTATTCAAATGAGTAAAATAAAAGCTGTTCATGACAGGGATTTAAACTAAAATTATCCTGTGCTGAAAAAAATTAGAGGTAAATCAACTTAATGTACAATCCAGAAAAAAGGTAAGAAACCAAAACAACTGAACTTATATTTTGCCAAGTCCAGTTGTCTTTTTTTTTTTTACATTTTTTACATTTAACCGCATCCTGGATGACTGAGAATCTATCCCATGCATTACTGTAAGATGTCATGCTCAGTATGTTAAGACTCTCAGCTACCAACACATCAGATTTTACTGCAATATCTGTAAAACTGACTGTTATTTCTATTTTTGGGTTTTCCGAGTTCTATTAGCTATAGCAACTAACTTGAACTGGGCTAGATCTGAAAATGTATCAGTTGTAGAAGTCCATCCAGTGGTTACTGTATGAAAGTTTAATAAAAATATGTCCAGTGCTTCATAAGTTTTTTGCTAACATCAGGGTTGACACCATCAGTTATTGCTTAAGTTTTAAGCTAAAATCGTTCACAGTGAGTAGCATTTAGAGTATGTGTTGTAATTAAATCTCAGCTACAAGTTCAGCTAATTTAAGGCTAATATCTGTAAAACTTATTAGAATATAGCCATTATTGGGTTTTGTAAGTTTTGTTAGTTGTGGTAACAGTCTTAAGTGGGCTGACTTAAAAAGCTAATCACTTGTAGTGGTAAATCTAGTGATTGTTTACTGAAACTTCAACTAAAATCCATCCAGTGATTCTTGATATATTTTACTAACAGACAAATAGGGTTGATGCCATCATTTATTGCTAAAGTTTTATGCTAAAATCGTACACAGTGATTAGCATTTAGATTATGTGTTGTAATTAAGTCTCTGCTATAAACACAGCTAATTTTAGGGTAATATCTGTAATGCTTATTACGTTATGGCCATTATTGGATTTTTTAAGATTAGTTAGGTGTGGCAACAATCTTGAGTGGGCTGACTTCAAACATTAATCACTTGTAGTGATATATCCAGCAATTGTTTACTGAAACTTTCATTACAATTCATCCAGTGGTTGATAAGAAATTTTGCTAACAGACAGATGGTGTTGACTGCATCGGAAACGACAAATTTTCAACAAGTATCGCCCTTGTTTAACCTGTTAGCGATAAATAAATCTGAGGTATACATGTCAGCATCAAATCAAGCATGACAGGTAATATAATGTTTTGCATCAGCATCTGAGCTCCGTCATGGATTCACCGGCTGCCAACTTGCAATGACCTTCAGCACGTGTCCTCTGCTGTCATCTGCTGATGCCGGCAGAGACCTCCTACGTTATGATGGCGTCGTGACAACCATGCAGACCTCGACCTGCAGCTCTGGTCTCGCTGATCCTCACCACAACCCCGGCAGCAGTTCGTCTGTTTGGCTCTGAAGTGGAACACGAGGGTGCCACATCAACCTGCCCCGTCCGCTCTCTGTTTCACTCATTAATGATATAACCAGCAGCGACGGAGCCAAGCTGTTTTTAACGGCGTCAAAACAACCACTGCAATGCCACAGCCTCTAATTTTAAACCCACCACGCGTTTATTTTCTTCATGTTTCCCTGCTTAATCTTTCCTCGAAACATCTATAAATAGCGATTGGTTCACCAAGACAAGACTGATGATTGCTTCTAATCTTCAGATTTAGGTATAATGGTAAAAAAATAAAAATAAAAACTGGGGCCTCAGACCGGCTGGGATCTTATCAAATGATAAAAAAAGAAAAAAAAACAAGAGCCAGCTGACAGGGAGGTGAACTCAATCAGAGCCCCCCCCCCCCGCCACATGCCCTGCTTTAATCCCCCCGCCCCCCAAGGTCTCCATGGCCAACTGTGTGCCAGAATCCAGGATTAGTAGTGTTCTTTGCACTATTCGAAAGTCATCCCCTCTGTCTGCTCTTTTTTTTTTGGCTGAGTCTCAAAGAGGTGGACTAAAAGTTTAACAGGAAGTTAGAAAAGACAATAAATTCTAGCTTGCCTTTATTTTGTATTTTAAAAGGTACTCATAAAGAAATTAATGTAAAAAAATCTGGACATTTTTTCTCTCATATTGATAGTCATGTAAATTAAAAATAAAATTGTAAACAAACTTTGTGACTTTGTTTACCTACGGAAAAAGACAAAATGACACAAAAGGTCAACAATGGTGACATCCATGGAAGGCCCATTTGGGATTGGGAAGTCTAGTTTTGATGTATCGGTATGTTTTTATCCTCAGAGATGTTGAGTAAATGCAGGTAAAAGTGCTTTGTTTATACTGAGTGCATACCCGCATTTCAGAGCTGTTTCTCAACATATCTAGAAAACTAAGTGAGTAAAGGCTTTCAAACTGCACCATTTATTACCCATTATCTTTTACCCACTTTTCTTTTCAGATTGCAGTGGTCACTGGTGCCCTGCGAGGGGCAGGGATGGGGGCACCCTGGACATTTCACAAGTCCATCACAGGGACACAGAGACAAACAACCAGTCACGCTCTCACTCGTTTTAGAGTGACCAGTTAGCCTTTTGGTCCGTGGAAGGAAACCGGAGTAGAAAACAGATGCACGAAGAGAACATGAAAACTCTACCCAGAAATGTCCCCGGCCAGGATTCGATCCGACAACCTTCATGCTGAAAACACCCCTATCAACTGAGCCACCGTGACGCCTACCATTTGACTTATTTCACTACTTTTTTATGTTTGATTTCATAGTTTGCGCCTTTAATCTAACGGCTAATGGGCCAAGAAAATACAAGGTGTCGGACTTTTTCACCTTGGACATTCTGCAGAGGCTGGTAATGCTGTAATGAGAGTTTGAGAGCAGCAGCTGCCTGGCTCAATGTGCGTGTGGGGGGCGGGGGGGTTACGCACAGCTCAGGCTGAGTCAGTGGTCAGCTCGCATTGTTCCTGTGCTCATACGTACGGGGATATTTTCAGACACACCAAATAACAAAGCTCATGCAGGTCATGCCGTTCCAAACACAAGAGGCAATTGTGTTGAATTAGTGGGGTGATGCTGGGGGGGGGGGGTCAGGATTAACCTCTGGGACTGAGTTTGATCATCACCACACTGGGAGCACAGCAGTAATTAACAGTAAAGTTATATATATTGTACGCATTTGTGCCTCATAACCAGCAAAGTGATGACTCACACACATTTAAATTCTTCTCTACTTCATGACTGACAGATGACGTAAGAAATATCAGATTACTCATAAATGCTTTGGACGGATCAATATAACACTCAGGCTGGGGGTCGTTTGGGGTCAGTCAAATACTGAGTTTACGTCCTTTTAACTAAACAGTTTTTAGAACAAGCTTTCAATTAGATGTCACTAATCTTGAGCACCTGCAGTGCTGATGTGTGAAGGCAGAAACATGAAGGGAGGAGGTTTTAGGCTGTTTTCCCCCTCCTTCTGCATGTGCCTTGCATGAACAATTCAACCCATCACATCTATAATCAACATGCGCATCTTCTACATAATCATAACACTAACATTTGCCAAAAAGCTCACAATATAAATCATGCATCCTTTATTCTCATGCCATCCCACTTTAGTTAACCCATATTTCTGATCCATTCATGGTGAATGAGCGTGCGTCTTGCAGAGCTGCGGCTCCCATTGATAAAAAAATCCTGCATTCGACGTCACCAAGACATGCATGCGCCTCAGCAGCAGCAGCACACAGTCCGTCCTGCTGCACAGCTGCACGAGCTTCATACCTGCATCTTGTCAGACGTGAACACCTCGGTGTCGACTTCACAGGCGATGATGGTCACCATCTCCAGTTTCATATTTATGGATGGCATTCCCTTGGGTGGTGAGGAGAAATAAAAAGCGAAATAAAGTATGAAAAAAGTACAAATTAAAATAAAAAAATAACCAAAAAGCTAAACTTCTCGCTTGCTTATTTTTTGGAGGTCGCAGCGATCAAATCTCCTCCCGGGAAGTCGAGGTTACGTCCACCGCTCTGCACTGAGGCGCTTATCTGAGTGATGCTGCAGCAGCCGGACACTCTCTCTGTCTCCCTCCCCTCCCTCCTCCTCTTTAAACCACGCCCCTCCTGGCTCTACATTGACGTCATCCTCACGTTCGTCTTGTTTTACGCCACTACAGTGACTGGCGAGCCGTGCAGGGCGCACTGCAGAATTTACCGTCCGGTTTATTCCGCTTCTTCTTTTTTTCCCCCCCTTTCCTTCTCTCTGCTGTGTTTTATGTTACTGGAGGAAAAAATGGGTCACAAATAGTTTTTGGAAAAAAACTGCATTAACATCAGCATCACATGTTTCTGACAAAAAGGCCACCTCTGAATGATCATTTTTTATTTATTAATTCATTATTTTTTATTTTTGAAAGACGATATTTGTGGGCAAGACTCAAATTATGACAGACAGTTGACTGACACCATTAAAAATGAAAATTGTGTTTTAATTTAAAATCACTTTTTTTTTTATTAAGTTCCGCATCTAAGTTCAAATATGTACAATCAACCAATCAAGTTGATCCTTTATAAAAAACATGTCAATTATGACAAGACTTTTACAACAATAATTATATAATTATAGTTGCAAAACTAGTCCAACTATGAATATAAAAAAAATGTGCATGAAGAAAAAACTATTATTAATAATTATTTACTTTATTTCTGAGTTTCATATGCTGTTTTTAAAGTTACTTCAGGTATTTACAAAGACAGACGATCTAATTTTCACACTTAAGGACATGTAATTTAAAAAAAATCACAGGTTGACATGTTGCATACAACTTGTTTAAGGTGTTTTAACTTTCTAACTGTTCCAAATAATTTTGGTCTATATTTCAAACAAAAACCGATGAGTTAAAACATTAATAAATTAGATAATAAACTCCCATTTAGCGTTATTTATGGGAAATTTGATGCGTTCAGCATCTCTCAGTTTGTTTGTTTAATAAAACAAGATTAAAATTCTAAATCCATTTAATTAACATGCATATAAAGACTGTTTATGCTGTTATTGTGGCCATCACTTGAGGACCTGCACCAAAAAAATTCCAAAATAAATGATTGTAAAATATGTTGTAATTAAAGTGTGATACCAGCTTTGTTTAAGGGTTAAGATTTAAGGGCAACTATTATTCCCACTGAACATGCAGCCTCCTGAAGGCAGAATTGCATGACCGAGCATGTTGGCTTTCTGTGCAGGAAGTTGAATATCCCACATCTTTTGTGTTTTCAGGACAACAAATGTTCTGACTGAGCGTTTCTGTCCTGATGACACCGAGGCTCAGATCTGGTGATGATAAATAGAAGAAACGTTGGTGCAAGATGAGCACTTCTTGCTAAAGATTTAATGTTCTCAAACTCTCAGTGAAGAAGAAGAAAAACTTCAGCTGCTTCCTCATCATCATTATCTTCATCTAAATTTCCACTGCAGCTGAGGACCAATCAGTGAAAAAAAAAAAAAAAAAACTCCCACAGCCTTTAATGCTGTTGCATAATGAACCATGTCTTCTCTCCATCACTCAGATCGTCTCTTTCATTTCATGATAATCATAACTGCTCAACCAATCGAGACAGCTAAGTCTCCATAAGCCATTAATATTGAGGCTCTAAGCAGTCAGGGCTATTTATGTCTGTGTGTGTCAGGTCATTGTCCACGCCGAGCAGACGGAAAACATGAGAAAGATATGTGCGAATGAGTGTGACATTCCTGCAGCAGACAGAAGTCAGTCACTCAGTCGGGAAAAATCTGCATGGAAATACATACAGCAGAGTCAGATGCTTCATCTAATGACTTTTATTTCTTCAACAGTTAAGACAAAAGGTGCAAAAAAAAGATGTTACTTAATCACATGCACCAAAGTAACTGTGTCACAGCATCAAAAAAACTTCTCTGTTTTTTTAGAGGCAAATGAAGATTTAGCTTGACAGTTTCTTTCATTTACAAAGGTTTGGGTCATGAAAACAATTCACACCATGAAAACAAAAAAACTAAACAAAATATAACAACAAAAAAAACCCTGAGTTGAGCAGATGATTGCTGGTATTTACTCCTCCTCTGAGTCATCCTGCCCTGTACTTTACCTGAAATGCAAATCTGGATTTCTTTAATGTGGCGCAGCACAACACAGTGCGACCTGTACAGCAGAGAATTCACTGCTGCTCCGGCTTACAACTTTACGAGAAATAAAAAAATAAAAATCAATATCAAATTAAAAACCTATAGCACACATATTGTTTGTCTTTTTTAAACTAAAATGTTTGTGTTGGGGACGACTTTTAGCTACTACCACATCAGAGTTTAGCTCAGTATCATTCAGCTTGACTGAATTTCATGCTGTGTCTCAATTCAGGGGCTGCGGCCTACGTAGGGCGTGCTTGTCGGTCACTTACATTGCTGTCCAAGATCGTAGGCACCCATGTGGCTGACAGAACCACAAAAACATAGGCTGCATCTGAGCATTCTACGTGACTGACGATATTCCAGGATTCATTGCGCCGTCGGCAAATTAAACAGAAAACCAAAGACGGAGGAGTTTGGAGATTTATCCCAGACCAAAAGAATTTGTTTTAAATGTAAGTTTAACAACTTAGCTGATGAAAATTTGCTGCAATGGGATGTTAAATAAAATGCAATTACAACTGATACTGGAGCTAAACCCAAATTATTAATGTTTTCTCATTTTTATTTACTATAATGTATTTTTAATCATACAAAATTTAGTGAAATTATGAGGGAATCTGTTTTGGTGGCTTTGGAATCGCGTTTCAGCTTTTTGAAGATGAGGTGGTCCTGTTGGTTTCATCAGATTGTGTCTCCAGCTTTCACTGGAGCTGCATCCGAGTGTGAAGCATGCGAGATGAGGATCAATGCCTCCGAATCTGAACCCGCGGTTTTATGTTGGAAAAGGGCAGGGCTTCTTTGGGTCTGCCTCAAGTGGAGGAGTTTAAGTATCTCGGGGTCTTGTTTACGAATGAGGGAAGAATGGAGCGGGAGATTGATAGGCCGGTTGGTGCTGCTTCTGCAGTAATGCGGGCGTTGATCCGTCGTGGTGAAGCGAGAGCTGAGCCAGAAGGCGGTCGGTCTACGTTCCTACCCTCATCTATGGTCACGAGCTTTGGGTAGTGACAGAAAGAACGAGATCACAGATACAAGTGGCCGAAATGAGTTTCCTCCATAGGGTGTCTGGGTTCTCCCTTATAGAAGCTCAATCATCCATCTGCTTAGGATGCCTCCTGGATACCTCCCTGGTGACATGTTCCAGGCACGTCCCACTGGGAGGAGACCCAGAGGAAGATCCAGGACATGCTGGAGGGACTATGTTTCTTGGCTGGCTTGGTAACACCTTGGAATTCCCAGAGAGGAGCTGGCCCAAGAGACTGGGGAGAGGGAAGTCTGAGGCTCTCTGCTTAGGTTGCTGCCCTCGTGACTCGACCCCAGATAAGCGGAAGAAAATGGATGGATGGATGAATATTTTGAAGCTATACTGTGAAAAAACAAAGAAGCCGTGTGATCTAAAATGTAACACCTTGGTAACAGGGCAGCGCGTGGTCATGCAAACATATATCATCCGAAGATTAGACAGTCTCATTTCACAGACATTTTATGCAGCCTATATTGGCGGTAGATATAGGCTCCACTCTATGTGGCCACGAGCTGGGCTGCAACACTCGATTTGAAACACAAGAATAGTTATTTTTGTTTCAGCTAAGGTTGCCCAATGTGGCGGCCATTTTGAATAGATTTGACTTCAAATACAATCCAAAGAGTTCAACTAAAATCTGACTAGGGGTTCATGACATATTTTTTCTGACAGACAAACTGAGTTTTTTACAATGCAGCACTCAGAGTATGTGTTACGGGGATGACTCTCAGCTACTACCACATCCAATTCCAGCGCAATACCATTAAAATCTGTAGAGTTGTTCATGGGATATTCTGCTAAAAGACAGAGAAACAAACACACACACAAGTTTTAAAAAATTGTCATTTCCAAATAATATAAAAATCAACACAAAAGAACATGTGTGCCATGACAAAATAAAGTCCAGTCCTGTTTATTTATGTACCACACTTGGCCCTGCACCAGTACTTTACTGACTTTAATGCTGATGCATCCCTCTGATCCCTTCTGCTGCACCTGATAAAGTAAAATGGATCACCCTGCATGATGAAGCACTTTTCTTTTTCTTCTTTGGCCTCATTCTGCACACTCTGCTCCTCCTCCTCTTCATTCACAATTCTCTTTGGTGAATCTCAGCTGGCACACCTTAAACCAGACTCTCTGCACAGCTGGAGAACACAAAACTGTACTCCTTTTACATCATTATGAAACCTTACTTTACTATACATAAGAAATCGTGTTTTTAATGGCTGGTCCAATTTAAATACAGATAATGTTAAGCATTTAATAAGAGTAATACCCATTTATTTGTGCAGTAAATAAGCAGCTACAGCTCTGAATTGAGCAACACTGTCAGAAAAAGCAAGTTTGCCTCTGCCCAAAAGATATAAAATATGTCTAACAGCACTCCTAAAGTGCATTTCCAAAAATAAAACTGTTCCCTCAAGTATAATCCATTTGCTAAAGCTGTAGCAAACCCTCGAGTGCAGCAATAAACCAAAGAGCGTAATATCTACTCTTGGTACAGAAATATATCAAGCAGAGAAAATGTGTTTGATCTGAAAGAGTTTGTGATTTTTAAACTAACTTTGATTTTTAATTTTTTTTGCTTTGGTTTTCAGCCATTTTATTAAATTAACTAGTTATTTCATCCTCCATTTTTATCTTTCTATTTTATCCTCTTTTGTTCCTGCTCTACTGAGCCCCAAACACCAGTGTTTCATTCTTTTTGTGAAGTTCGAACGACAATAGATCTGAAATCTGACTTTCAAATCTGAGCTCTGCAGAAGAGCAAGAGGGAGGAAATCAGGGCAGTGGATCAACATCACGGTGGGCTGATTTATGCACCATCATAACACATACACATACATATTCATGCACCCACGTGCCGCGCAGATAGGGACGCATTATACAGACAAAGAGAAGACAAATCAAAGTTTAAAAAAAAACTTCAGAGGCAGTCTGCAGGAACGCAGACCAGCTGCAGCTGGATTGTTCTGCACACATCTGCATCCAAACACAAACAAGCTGGCTCCATCCGTTTGCTGCCAACTCCTCGTTACAACAGGCTACCTCGTTTGGCCCAGCTGAACCGAGCCGCGGTGCCAGCGCCAATGCAGCTGCTGTAATCTAGGCCAAGCTATTTATAAAGCAAGCAGCCAAGTGAAGGCCCAGGAAGCCAGGGGGAGACAGAGGGATGAGAGGATAAAAGAATGTCTACAGGGCAGTGAGACAGATCTAAAGAGTGGAGGTGAAAAGGAGCGGGGCTGAACGAAGAGGTCTGCAGCACGGGTACAGCAAGAATAAAAGCTGATAAAACAATATAGAAAAAGACAAAAAACTTGAAGTCGGGTTTGCTCTGTGAATCCTTTCTACCTTCAGCTGCAGAGACAAACATAAGCAGCATGAATTATAACAACTCATAAGCTTCAGACATAAATTTTCCGGTGGTTTGTAAGCCTGAAACATGAGGCAGGAAATATAGTTGCTGGGTTGTAAAGCCATTTTTTTTCTGACCTGTGCAGACACCTCCCACTTTTCAGCTCTCGCTGGAGCTCCAGTTAATTAAAAAAGGTTACATCAGGTAATTAAAGGCAACGACTGAGTGACACGTGGATCAAAATTAAAACCTCTCACAGCTTATTTTACTCATGAAAAATAATCAAATCTAAATATTTTTCCTCCAGCACAGAAAATCTCAAAACAAACCATAAAGATTATTAAAATTCCTATCATCCGACACTGACAAAATCTGCACAATATTGAAGTATTAGCAAAGAGTTGTTCACTATAAGTGTGTAAAAGTCAAAGCTAAAACATTCAGCAGAGACTGGTTTAAGAATGTTCCAATTTAATCAGTGAATTATAAAATCACTTTATCTGTTACTTTCTGTTGTTTAATCAATCAAACCCAGACAAATATACACTTTTTATTCTTTGCTAAAACTTCTGCAGATGTTCTGAATTCTACTGCAGCATTTTTTAATAAAATCATCACAAGACAATTATCTTGTTTAATCATTGAATTCACTGTTATTTCAGAAAATCCACTGTGTCATATATTTTAGACAATTATTTGTACAATTAAACTAATACCAGCAGTTTTACAACTCAAAATTGATACCCATACCAGTATAGATACTGGGATACTGTTATCAAAACCCCATTAAATGTGTCACAACTTACATCCCAAATTAAAAGTTTGTCGGTTTATGTTTAAAAAAACTTATACAAGTAAAAAGAGAATGTTATTTTATATACTGTATTCTTAAAATTTTGCAAAATCGGCAAGTACCAATACTAAAGTACTCAGATTCATTTGAGAAAAAAGAGGTATTGGGACACCCCTAGTACATATCATATTTTATCAAATCTATCAAGGATATCAAATATCACATGCAGCTGTAATATATATTGTATAGTACATATAATATAATAATGTACTTATAATATTTTGTATGTGTAACATATTTTGTATTGTATTCATAGCATTTCAAACTGTGTTTTAGTTAAATGGTGAACATAGAGGTCAAAAGTAGCTGCTAAGATGTAAACTAACCGAGCCTGTTCTACACCTTTGTAAAAGTTCATTTTTTTTACAATGCACTGTAATTGTTATAACAATATTTTATCATGAAATGCCCTACAAAGATGTAAACTTGTTAACAAAAGTAGCAAACAAAACAAAGCTGTTATAGATTGTGCTTTTGTCGATACCATTTCAAACCCTGCATCATGAGGGCTGACAGGATCGTGTGTTTCTGGTGCTCTGCCCACATCTGGTGGGCCACCAGCAGCTGTTGGGGCTTTTTAACACAACCCAGCAGCTTAGGAGCTGCGTGTGGGAAGGGAGAGGAGGAGGAAGCCCAGACTGACACGTGTCGACGGTTCCACTGATTGCTTCACTCAGAAATCAGGTCAAATCTTTGGATGGCTAAGGCAGACTCTCTGACCCGCATGTAGACAAGACTTCAGCTAGAAGCAATAAAGAAGACGGATCGCATGAACAGAAAAGGACCAGTCTGTCTGAGCACCAAAGACAACACAATGCTCTCAGGAATGAGAGCCATTTTTGAAGGCAAGCACTCAAACAGAAAGAAAGAGGTTGTAAGAGTCTTAACCGGAGGACAAAAGGGAGCTTTATTTTTCACTTCAAGGAGGTCTAATTGAAATTGGTGGGATTTTTATTACAAAGACAAGTGGTGAGCTGGCACAATGAACCTGGTTTAAAAAATAATATTGGTCTGATAGTCACTGGTGTGATCTATAACCTTTAGAACTTTTTTTCAGAAAGACACAAACAACCACAACAAAAGATGCTAAAGTTTTACAAATCAAAGCCAAAGTTTCCCCACGGCGGAACATTAAGAATAATTCAAACTCCCATAATAAAATGTATGAGGAAGAAACAACAAGCAGATCAGTGCCTTTTACCCTGTAAAACAGAGTGATCTTACAATAATGAACAAGTGCTTCAGCTTCTAAAACTGGAGGCACCTGTCATTCAGTGATGATTGGCACAGGTGCTGCACCAGATATCCAATCAGATGATCTGCTGGCATCAGACATCAGTTCGCTGTCATCAAGTTATTTTTAGCAAAGTGGATTTTGGCTAATTCTGCTCAGAAGTAAAATCTCATATTATGTAAGAAACTGCTGGATTATCTAATTTAATTAAACTGATGGTGCCATAAAATCAAGAATGCTTGTAGAAATTGGTATAAATAAATAAATCAGTAGATGACTTATTACAGAAAACTTTGACACCTTATGGTATGAATTGATTGCTGGTCAGACATTAAAACAAGCCATGATTTGGACCAAAGTAGACTTTCACCTACACACACATAGGTTTGTATTTCTATCCTTGTTAGGACCGTTCATTGACTTCCACTCATTTCCAGTCGTTTCTATAGCCTAACCCTGGATACTTACCCTAAACCTAACCACCCCAGTACATACCTAACCCTAAACCTAGCCTAAACTTAATTTACATCTTAGTTCTAATCCCCAACCCAAAAATGGAATTCCACCATGTTAGGACTAGTCTTTGGTACCCATAAGGACTACTGATCTTGACAAAGTAAATATGTATGCCAGAAACAGTCAGAAACAAATAAAAGTACACACACAATGTCTTGCTTTGCAGACTTTGCATTGACTTCCATTCTTTGTCTTTCATTTCTATAGTCTAACACTGACTCTTACCTAACCACCCCTACTAAACCCTAAATCCAATGCCCCTACCAAAAATAGCATTTGACCTTATGGGGCCCAAGTTTTAGGGCCATAATGAGGTGTGGGTCCTCATGAGGTAGAAAAATGGGCTTTACAAGGTAATGCACACACACAAAGAACCAGGAAGTGGTCTGACAGGAACCATTGACTTCCATTAAGACAAAATGTATGTCTTACATAAACATTAGTTGAATAAACATAAAGATGTATATGTTAGTAAATATTCAAAACATAATTACTGTAGGTTGCTACAGTCAGTAAAACCAAAGAGGCAAGTCTGCCTTATAACAACATTCAAAGCAGAAAAATAGAAAGGGGGAAAAAGCAAGACAAAAAAAAAAGCCAGAACAATGGCAAGCTTATAGAACAAGCGTTTTTGTCATCTGGTGAGTCATATGGTGAGATGCAGACTGAGACTGACTTAAAAGACAGTGAATAAAAGCCCTCATGGCAGAAAACGAACAAATAAAAGATCTGTGAAAAACACAAATAAACAAAACTGAACTGGGGACTTTTTCTTTCAATCAATTTTCAAGAAGAGTGAGTGACAACTTCAAAACAAATGCCAAAAAAACTGCACCATCAATAGTCCTTGTCTTTTTTTTTTTTTTGTAAAAGACAAGTGGCAGACATTGATTTGAATCTAACTCTCCACACCTCTTTCCTGATAAACATCCTGGAGAAAAACAACCCAAAAGAGCAGCTCTGCAGACTGAGACGACATTAAGACAATAAGTTTAGGAGACTAAAAAGGGTGAGGTGGAAGAAAAGTCAACAGTACAAAAGAAAATATAAAAAACTTGAAATCTATAATATAAAATCCAAAATGTGTTTTTAAAATAGCATTTCTCTACAAAACAGAGAAATGAGAAACAGAGTCTTGTCTCAAATGGTGCTTGTCATGCAGCTTAACTAAACCTCATGTTGATTGAGGGTTTATTTCAGCTCTTTAATTTTACACTTTTGTGCCTAAAAGCAATCACTTGCACAATTTTTTTTCTCCCCAATTTCATAGACTCCATGATTGCGTTCTTGCCTCAATTCATTAGGGTCCATTTATTCTTGGCACCAGTTAAATAAGAGCTCATACTGTTTTTTTTTTGTGCCATTCTTGAAAGCGCTCGCAGAAGATCTCCTTTTTTAGGCTGATTGAACCAGAAAATAATCAAGATTTAAATAGAATCGCGGGAGCAATGACGAAGAAACAAACAGCACAGTTGCTTAATCCTGTAGTCTCATCATCGGACCCCGTGTGTGTCGTAGGTGGAGGGTGGGGCGAGGATGTGTCTGTGGGAGACAAACAACTCACTCATCAAAACAAAGACCTTTCTATTTGAGCAGATTTTTGTCTACAGTTGGGCTTTCACACAACATGGGTTTCTGCGTAGGAACAGGTCTCAACAGGAAAAGTGACAGCTGCATAAAGAGCAGAAAACAGGAATTTAATTCAGTTTGTGAACCAGTATATGGCAAACATTTACAACATAATTTGTCTCAAGGCACTGTCTAAATTAAGAATGGTAGATATGGCTCCTGCATATCCAAAATGTTCATTATTTTTGTGGTAGGCTAATAGCTGTATTACAATACAAGTATTTATGACTACAAAATATACTAAATCAGGCTGAAGGTCAGACATAATGAAGAAACTTATAACCAAACTAAGGCTAAAACCAGCAAAACTGTAGCTTAAAACCAATACTAAATACGATAAAATGGTCATAATAGTGGCTAAAATCTAAAAGTAGCATAATAAGATAAAAATAAAGCAACCATGTTAAAGCAGATTTCTAAAAAAACACTGTTTGTGGTGAGGCTGACGAGAGCTTGACGTATTCCAAGTGGAATTTAATTTTAAATAAAGGTAAATATTCAGAAAAGTACAAAAGTTACATAAACCAAAAGTCCCAGCACACTATTCCTGACCCAGCTGGGAGTTTTGATAAACGAACAGATGAAATAGCACGGCACAAGGTGTGTGGAGGTGGTTTAATTGCAAAAAAATATACGAAAGAAGCTATAAACAGAAAATCAATGGTGTGAATGCTGACTCAGCAGTCAAATATACTTATTCATGCTCCGCAGATAAATAAATCTCAAAGGGGCCTTACACTTTCGAGAAACGTGGAATGCTTTAAATTGTCACAGCAAGCAAATAAGTTGTTATCTTGTCAAACGCTTGAGTGCTGAAACAGCTTCATTTGGCCACATTGTGCTGTCTGTAGCTGTCAGCTTGTCTTGAAATTGCTTTTTGTTTTTCTGCGTGTAATAAACAAAAACACAAAAAGCACACTTGGGCCGGTCGGCGTAGCAGAATAACATCCAGGCTGCTGCAGGAGCAGGAGGCCAGGGGCGTTCACTCGCTCTCCACTGCATTATGTCTGACCTTCAGCCTGCCGAGCACCCGCTACCTCACGTCCACCCCCCTGAGGACCGACGCCCAAAAATAGACCACAGTCTTCCACGTCCAAGCAGATCACCACCAAGTTAATGCAGTCTGACCGTAAACACACAAATCATGCCATATGGAGACAGAAAACACAAACAATTTTGACTTTTAACATCTTTATGTAATATCTTTAACTCCACTTTGCATATGGAGTTGTTTTACTTTGTTCAACATAAATGAGCTGCACCATCAGTAAACTCAAGTGCAACAGACAGTGTCCACCAGTTCAGTCCAAGTTTAGAACTGATACCTGTTGCAAAAATAAAGGATGTGTCCTTGAAAGAATGCTTATCATCCATCATTCTCATGTCTGAAGTTTAAACTAGCTCACTGTTTTAGTAACCTTTAAATAAACATTCAGTCTCATACTGTGAGATGTTACACTTTGATGTGTTGGGAGAGACTCTCAGCTACTACTTTATTAAATTTTAGCTCAGTGTCTGTAAAACTGAGTTATGTTCAGTTTTGTGTTGGCTAACGTGAATTAGCTGTGGTCACCCTCTTCTTTGAATGGGTTCTACATCGATTGATTAGCTATTTTTTTTAAAGTTTCACTAAAACTCATCCTGTGATTTATAAGATATTTTGCTAACAGTCAGTTTGATTCAGTTAATGCTGAAGTTTTAAGCAATGTTTCTCTGTCTTTTAGCAAATACTAAGACTACTTACACACCTAATTTTAGGTTAATATCTGTAAAAGGGACTGAACTAGAGCCAAATTGAAGTTTTTCAAGTTGGTTGGATGAGGCGGCCAGCTTGAATTGGGTCGACTCCAAAAGTTAATCAGCTGTAGGTGTATGTGCAATGATTACTTCTTGAATGTTTTCCTTAAAATATGTCCATGTGTTTCTGAGAATACATTTCATTAGCAGTCTGCTTACATTTTATCTAAAGAAAATATATTTTTTGAAAACTCAATTTAAAAATCAATTTAAAAAAAACAATACGAATCAACAATTTCATCAAATTCTAATTGATATTTTACTGACAACAAATGGCTTTGTACAACTCTAAGTTAATTTTGAAAGACTTTCACGGAAGCAGCATGAAAGAGTTTTGGCTTTCCCTCTCATGGTCAATCACACAAAGTTTCATGTTGTACAAAGCTGGCAGCAGATTGATTGCTCTGATTGTAGTTGGGGCAAAGCTCAGTCAGGGAGCAGAAGGAGCTGCAATAAAAGCTTTGCTCGGTGCTGATTAGGGCTGAGCTACACCCGGGAACTATATGGAACAATTTAGAATGGCTGCCCTGACCTGCTTTTCTTGACAAGCAAAAAAAATCACTTTGTGTTGTTAGTTTTACCCATACACACCTTTTCTTTTTCTAAAAAACATAAAATACTAGATGGATTTTAACAAAATTTTGATTGGATAAACAACTGCAACAGATTAACATTTGGGGTCAACCGAATCCAAGATGGCCGCCTTGTTCAGATAAATTAAAATCAAATTTACAAACGGAAGAAAAATTTTGGATTTTTGAAGCATAGGACGACCTAAAGATGAAGTTCTAATTTTCTAAGCAAAAACATACTGAATAATATATATTTTTTTAAATTTAGGTGATCAAAAAAACTAAAATACTTTTGCTTTGGTATCCAGACACCAAAATATGCCATCAAACTCCTCAAAAAAATGTGTCATTTTTCCATCTCCCTTTTATTTTAAAATTCTCTTCTATCCTTCTATGTCATTGTTAGTACTTTCTCTTCCTGTTTGTTGGGGAGTCTCTTCCTGTTTGTCACGGAGTTCTCTTCCTGTTTGTGGACGGAGTTTTACTCGCGACGGAGTTTTACTCGCGACG
>JARVJO010000173.1:4327221-4337356 GCA_031762555.1 Cynodonichthys magdalenae | reverse complement strand
CCCCCGCCCCCCCCCCCCCCCCCCCCCCCCCCCCCCCCCCCCCCCCCCCCCCCCGCCATGAAGCCTAATGGGAAATCTTGTGCTGAGACATAATTGGGCATGAATAACATGCTGCACAAGGTGATGAGTGAATGATATGCACAGACACATCGTTTAGGCCCAAGTATGGCTTGCAGTTCTGTGACAGTCATGTTCCAATCCACTGACCCGGATTCACGCCTCCCTCGCTAAAATTACATTTTTTTTAAAAACCACACAGACACCCAGCTGCATCAGGTGTGGTTGACTATGTGTGGTTTTACAGAAGAGCAGATATTGAAGCTTAAATGTTAGAAAATTAAAAGCCTTCACTACAAATATGGCAGTGCTAAATTAGTGCTATTTTGTATTGATTTAACACTAAACACTAAACAAATTTTAGCTCAACATCTGTCAGATTTACAGAGTTACAGACATTTTTTGTTGGCTGAGGTTGATTAGCTGTGGCAGCCATCTTGGCTGGGGCAAACTCCAAAAGTTAATCAGTTGTAGATGTACCTGCAATGATTACTTCCTGAGAGTTTCATTAAAATCTCTCTAGTAGCTCATGAGGTGTTGTACTAACAAACAAATACACTTCACCTTAATAGTGAATGACAATGTTAAAAAGACAGATGTGTCACCAGTTAGTGCTCTGAGCATGTGTTAGGAATGACTCTCAGCTATGACCACACCACATTTCAGCTCAGTATCTGTGAAACTGGCTGATCTATAGCTATTTTGTTGTTTGATAAGATAACTTAGCTGTGGCAGCCATCTTGAATGGGGTTGAATCTGAGAGTTCATCAGTTGTAAATGTGCACCCATTGATTAATCACTGAGAGTTTCATTGAAATTCGTCAAGCGTTTGATGAAATATTTTGCTAACATTTAAAACAAATGAACAACACACACACAGACTCGGTCCGAGGCTTTCAATCCAACAGATAAGATGTGAAGCAGCTTCGTCTCACCCTGTGTGCGTCCTGTTCAAACGCAGCATCGTGCACGCTGCAGGCAAACAACGCTGTGGGAAGGTCACTCAGGTCCATCATCTCCTCCACCACACCGTCCTGATCGCTCTCCCCAAACACCATGTCCTCTTCCTCATCATCATCCTCCTCTGGGTCGCTGCTGTAGGCCTCAGAGCCGTTGCTCCATGCCTTTGAGGTCTCCCGCAGCATCTGGACTCTTTTCAGGATGCTGCTGAGGCAGGAGGGGCCGCAGAGGCAGAGAACTAAAGAAAGTGGGGGATAACAGACAGACAGACTACAGATAAGCTGACAACACTGGATGGAAATACATTTCTACAGATCCAATTAGAGAATATGCCTTTTTTTTTAAACTGAATACTGAGTGCTAAATGACTTAGCTGACCTTAGCTTAGAGTAAGAAGCTGAAGCTTGATTAATAAAATTAGTAAAAGCAGAACACAAGCTAAAATTAATAAAACAGATGCTAAAGGCAGCAAAACACAAGATAAAAGCTAAAAACAGCATAGCAGTACCTAAAGACTAAACACAGCAGAACAGTAGCTAAAAGGAACAGAATAGTAGTTAAAATTAGCAAACAGTGCTAGAGATCAAATGAGCTTAAAGTAGCTAAACAGTAGCTAAAGGTAGCAAACAGATACTGTAATTACTAAAACTGTCAATAAAGGTAGAAAAACATTTGGTAAAGCTAAAATCAACAAAGCAGTAGCTAAAATGATCTAAACTGAAGCTAAAAACTAAAAATAGCAAAACTGTAATTTAAAGATAAAGATGGCATAAAAAGACAAGTACGATTTTTATTTGTGAACTGTTTCACTAATGAAAAATAATGTGTTTTTTGTTTATAAATGGGTTTGTTGTTGAAGAATGGGCTTGTGTTCTATGATAAAACTAGTGTCTTTGCTTCACTTTTTATGTAACTTGTTAGAACAAAACCTTAAAACCTTAATGCAAAATGTGTAATTTTGGGGGCCATATTCGTCATAGGTTTTCATAAGTAATACATATGTTGAAGATGTCATTATAACTATCACAGAACTTTTCTTTAATATCTTCATAAATATAAGTTGCTAAAGCAGTTGACAGTTTTTGCTTTTTCCAAAACAACCAAAGTCTAGAACTGCTGACTGATTAAAAAATCTAAGGCAGTAAAAAGGTTGGAGAAGTTTGACCCATTTAGATGTAGGTTTTGGTTCAAAGTGTCAGCAGAAGAAAAAGAGCAGAGCGCCATCTAGTGGCAAGGCTGATTCTTCTAATGACGCTTAAATATTTAAAGGTCATAAACATAAAAATAAAGCGGATTTAGGAAATAAAAAGATGAGAAAAACTGACTCTATATTTATACATTTAACCACTCTTTCTTGGAAAACTATGCAAAAATATCAACAGTATCATAACCGTATAACAGTATAACAGTAACATGGCTGTATTAAAGGATGCTTGCAGACAGATGCCTTTGCACGCAGCTTTCTTAAAATGAAGAAATTATGACATATTTTGATGCGGACGCTTAGAGTTGGAGGGACTGTTACATAAATATTTTAGTTTTTGCTGGTAAAAATTGTTTTAATTCTGCATACAGCTCAAATTTACAAAGTTTCCACTAATCCTTAGCCTCACACACGGATGAAGTTGCTGATTAATCAGATGTAAATAATAATCTCGCGTCTGTGATCAGTACTCACCACACTGCTGTCAGTGGAACAGTCCGAAATCCGCCATTAAACGGGTCTGATTTCTCCTGACTGTCTGAATTGAAAAGTTTAGTGATGCAGTAACTGTTGTTATTATTATTATTGAGATAGATTTGCCATCAAATGCGTAGGTGTTTTCCCACTGGATTTTAACGGTTCTGATGCAGCCTATAGCAGCGTTAGCAGCGGCAGCTGGAGCCAATGAAACGTGAGCGTAAACTCCGGGAGACCAATAAAGAGGAGCGGGGGGAGGAACGCTCCGGATGTTGTTGGCCATCGAGCTGTCTGCGAAGTGGCGCGCGCAAACGTACAAGAGTCCAACGACCACGATTAAACGATTTATTCTTTTTTTTTATTTCTTGTTGTGCCAAGAAAATACGGTTAAGTAGAGAAACATTTTCTGAGAAATGCAGAGTGATGAATATATGACTGCTGAAATGTGTTAAAGACGTAGAGACTTAGCCGTAACGGTAAATGAAGCAGAAGCCAGCTAATACCCAGAAGAAGCAGATAAAATCCATTAACTAAATGCAGCAGAAATCAAGGTACAAGTTATGAGCTAAATGTTAACAATATTTGTAGCTAAAAGTAGCAATATGTAGCTTAAAACTATCAGTACCAAAAGGCTAACTAAAAACTAAATGTAGCAGAAAAGTTCGCAAATCAATGTAGCAAGACGCTAGCTACTAAAGTACAGAAACACTTGTCAAAATCAGCAAAGGGGTAGTAGAAGTCAAAGTTGCAGGAAGCTAGAGTAGCAAAATTGTAGCTAAAAGTTAAAATTAGCAAAAGGGTAGTTAAAAGTAAAAGTAGCAGAAAGCTAGAGTAGCAAAATGGTAGCTAGATAGTAACAGTAGGAAAAAAGCTAAAATTTGCAAAAACAATAAGTAAAAGCTTGTACAATATGGACCAAAGCTAAATAGTAACTACAAGTAGCAAAATAGTTATAAAAAGCTTAAAATATCTAAAGGTTACAGTCAAAATACTATTTTAGAATATAAATTCAGAAATTGATTTTTTTTTTTCAGATTGCTTGGGTTCATGTGTTTTAAATCAACACCAAATCTCCTGCACCTGCCTGCCTTTTAAATTATGGGACATTTTGATTTTCTGTATTGGGGCTGAAAAACGTGTGTGAAGCAGAAAAACATTATGTGACTTATAACACAACTGGGCTCTGGAAACTTCATAAGAAACTGCTAATCATTTACAATGGAAAAGTAAACTGGTGTATGTGTCACAAAAGGTAGATTTATTAACATGGCTGACCTCAGTGGGTTTACAGATTGATGCAAACGTTGCAAACAAACTGCATCACTTCATAGGAAACTTGTCATTTAGCCCTTTTATTAACACTGAAGAGATACGAGACTTTATGCAGTGAAACTTAAACCAACAGATTATTTTACTTTTAACTGATCTGCCAGACCAGTTTAACAAACATTACTTGTGTCATGCACAGTCTCACTAAAATCTAAAATGAAAAGCCTTGTGTTTTATGGCATATTAAAGGCAGATCAGGACAAAATGAATAAATATGTCACAATAATTTCAAACAAACATTTGGTCACATAATGAAGTAATACAGTAAAATCCAAGAGGCAGAAGAGTCAGGTAAAACAGTACATATTGGAGGAAGTATCCATTGGCAAATCTTCTCAAAAGCTCTTCATCAGCATTACATAATGACATCTGTACAGTTTATACCCAGTAAAACCTGAATGAAAAAATAGCTTAATTTTTGAGAAATTGATTGGTTTTCAAATGTATCAAAGATGTCAAGTTTACAAACGAAAGAAAAAAAACTTAGAGGCAACACGGTGAGATTATTCATTTTCAACTCCCAGTCAATTATTGATGTATTTAAATTGGTCTAAAGCAGCATCTAAATGTATGCCACATGTGGAAGCACAGTAGGCAATGTCAGTAATAGAATACACAGCAAAATACACCAGTTCTTTCACACCGAGTCCATTCGAAAGTATCTTTTCCTTTCATTTCCTGCAGTGTACATTTACAGGACTGAGTACTCCGTAAGGATGGAGGAGGAGGAGGAGGAGGAATAGGAGAAAGTTTCCAGTGAAGGAAGGTTGTGAGGAAGCAGAAGTTAGCAAAATCAAACACATCCTCATATTTAAACTTTAACTCCATTTTTCTCTGCTCATATTTGTCTTAAATACAGTCTTTAAATATAAAAAAGCTTCTACATATGTTTTGATTCAGCAGTTTTATAAAAACAAAGCATCCACAAGAGTTTGGTTAAGGCGCTACAAGAAAAAAAAAACAACCATCTTCTAAAATCCAGGATTCTTTGATGGTAAAATTGAACAAATTCAATCTTTTTTTAGCTCAGGGTGGCCATTAGATGGATCTGAGGTTATCTGTGTGACTGTTGGTTGCTCCAAGTTTACTGGCAGAGTAGCAGGGGCCACCCCATCGTTGTTCACGAGGGTCCCGTAGGAGATAGAACCGGTAAAGTCTGGCTGAACAACCTGGCCTTTATCATGAATCGTTGGGACGCCTGAACAGGAAACACAGAAAATAAAAACAAAAAGCTCAGATAACATACAATCTAAAAAATCAGAGATGGGTATTTTAATGATCGTATAGATTCTACAAACCATTAGTCATATCCATGGTGACATACGGCTCAAAGATCTGGTTCCTTCTTTTGGTTTTGGTCATGAGAAACACTCCAAGGAAACACAATACAGATCTGTACAAATAGTAATATAATAAATGTAATTATTTACTCAAAAAACTTAAAACTCTTTAAAAAATACACAACTTACATATTAAACAAAGTTTCAGTTTCATTCAAATGAGCCCAAAGGCAACATGCCAAACAGGCAAACCTAAAACTCCGGATTTAAACTGAATTCAGCCTCTTTAAACCTTGCTATGATTACAGTTCCACATGCAGTAATGTCTTAAAATGTCTTGGAAAAGGTTCCCATGACAGATTACTCACCCGAGCAGAAACATGCAGATGTGAAGGACGCCGTCGTTATTAAACTCCAAATAGAACACAGCTCCTACAAAAAAAAAAAAAAGAAGGGGAATCAGAAAAAAGAAGGGGAATCAGGAGTTTTGATTAGGCCACTTAAGCTCTATTGATTTTTTTTCTGCATCTTGTAACTAATTGCAGAGGGTTTTGTTCCCTTAAAATTCAAAAACAACAACTCAATAAAGAAATCTAATGTCAAGAAAAGCTGTAACTCACCGGCCCCCACAGCAAATATGGTGGACAGGATGTAGTTGACACAGGCAACCAGGCAGGAGTCATGTAGTTTGGAAGCTTGGGAAAGAAATCTGAGGAGATACAAACACAGTGAACAGTGACCACCTGCTGTTAAGATACTCTTATTTACATGATAGGTCAAATTAAACACAACTGGAGCTGAACTGAGTAAAACACTTCCTCAGAAAAGTGCGTTTCCTCCTTACCTGGCCTGGAAGACGACTGACGCCACCATGCAGACGAACATGACGGTAAAGATGGGGTTGTCGAGCTGCATGGAGCCCTCCAGGGTGAGCACCAACATGCCTGAAACTGCCTTCACTGTAATGACCGTGACGGAGCCTGTTCCCCGACAGCGACAAACAAGACGGCAAACATTTTCTTGGTGCTTGGAAGGTTTCGACGTGTCGTAATAAAATATAACCGTATCTTGGCTTCACATAGGAGACTCACCCAGCAACGCCACCAGCAGCAGGATAATAACGAGGTACTTAGCGTTGCGCTCCTTGTAGAAGTATAACAGCAGACAGAATGTGATGATCTCCAGGAACTGTCGGGACAACAACAATAAACATCATTAGTATATTATGTGTTTTCCAGGCTCATAGTTCAATTCTATTCCCTTTAGCCCCTTCTCTATGAGCACAGTTCTACTCTATTCTTTTATTCCATTTCAGTGTGTCACTCATTCTGTGGCTTCAGCTGTTAGAAAAATTGAAAAAAGCTGTTTTGGTTTTATTGTTCAGACTTTACTTTTCATTTATTTATTTTTTGTCGTGGTGCTGTTTATAAGTGCTTGTAGTGCTCGTGTAAACCTGGGCGGTCAGTTTGTTTGAAACCTCCCAGTTCTCTGCTCAGCTTCATTTCCACCTCTCTCCAGGAAGTGTTTATAAGTTCTGCCTTTCTCAAGATCGCCAAAAAGGTTAGACCATTTTATCACTGCTTTAACCATGTTGTTGTATCGCGCAGTGCGCTCATATTTCAAAACAAAAGCGGTTCTCTTCGCCTGTTTTCTGTCAATCAACCCAAGAGCTAATCCACGGGCAGCATTCTGCTGACGTCAAAATCGTAAGCGTGCTGTACTCACTTCCACATGCTTAGAACCACCCGAGAGGTTCTGAAACAGCGCGGCTGCGCCTGGTTGGAACCTAATGGAGACACATTCGGTTGGGATCGAATCACAAACAAGCGAGTCGGTGGAGATGGAGCTTTTGAGAACCTACTACCATTTCGTACAGTCCCACTTTAGCACGTCTTAATGCTTTGGGGGAGGGGGTGCTCTGTGCTCTGGGAGCTTGGCCGGGGACTGATCTCAAGGAAGGACCTTTGTCCAAATGGCTACCACAGGAGATTCAATTCAATTTATCGAATGACATTATAACATAATATAAAGCTCAAAAAATTGATTTTGCATAATCCAGCCATTTAAAGAAAAAAAATTACACCTTTTATGCCAGTTTCAAACTAAAACCATCTTATGGTAAGAAATGATAACATGATTGCTACAGTTGTGCTTGAAAGTTTACATACAATGGCAGAATTGGTGCTTTCTTTGGCCATATTCTGAATATTATTCAGCCAGTTTGGCGAGATCTTAAATGTGCAGTTCATGCAAGAAAGCCCAAGAATCGATAGGAACTGGAGACATTTTGCCAAGAAGAATAGCCAGTTTTACCATGTGAGAAAATAAAATGGCTCATCCACAACTATCACAAAAGACTTCAAGCCATCATTGATGCTGAAGGAGACTATGCACTGTATTAAAATCTAGGGTATGCACATTTTCGATCAGAGCCATTTGGGTATTCTGTTGTCATTATGATGTTAAAAAAAAGAAGCAAACTCAGTTGTTAGATAATAACTTCACCCAACCACTAACCACAAGTGAAAGAAATGTTTTTATGTTATTTATATTTTCTGACAAATGGCCCAAAACTCACTAATACTGTCAGAATATGTAAACTTTCAAGCACAACTGTATTTTGGTCCAACCTTAAAAACATTATTCAAGATCTCACATCTACCACATCAAACTTTAGGTTAATATTCAGAAAACTGACTGAGTTGTCGCCATTTTTTATTTTGGTAAATTTGATTAACAGTGGCAGACGTCTTGATTGTATCGACCCCAAAAGTTAACACTCAACAGTTCATGTAGTGATGAGATATTTTGCTAACAGTGTTGACTTTAACAGCTGTTTCCCAAGTTTTAAGCAAAGAGGATATGCAAAGAGTAGCTCTTCGAGTTGTGAATGACTCTTAGCTACAACAACACCAAATTCTTGGACAACAGCTGAACAATTGACAAAATTATAACCATTTTCGTATTTTTTAAAGGTCAGTTGGCTGAGGCAACCACATTAAATCAAGTTGATGTCAACGGTTAATTAGTTGTAGTTGTACATTTAAAGATTACTTGCTGAGAGTAACATTTGTCCAGGGGTTCATGAGATATTCTAAACAGATATAAAGTCATTATTGCTCCACCTTTGGCTTTCAGAGTTCAGAAATTAAAAAAAGCTATATTAATGTGTGCTAATTATCAACATAGTTTTGGATAATTTCAAGTGTCATAAGATCTACCACAACTGCTCTGACATTTAATAGCATGCTTTTTGTGTGCATTGAAACAAAATGTCTTACCAAATACAAGAGAACAGGCCACCCTATGATATGTTTCACAATGTTTGTTGCCAGGAGTTTTTCATGGGAGTTTGGTCCAAATGAAACAAAGAGATAAGTTCCTCCTATGGTGAAGGCGTAACCCAGGAAGGTGACCCCATACTGCTCTGAAAGAACAATAAGGAAATACCAGATGTAAAGCACTTTTTCTTTAAGAAAAATGCTTTTTTGTGCAGGTTTTAACATCTATTCACTGGACAGACACTTTGAAGCCGAACAATTTGCATTAAACAGCACAAGTTCTGGATTATTTGCATAAACGTCTGTGCAACTGCACATCTTCAGCCACATCGATTTCTCTGACTTACTCACAAACTCCTTCGCTTTATATTTCTCACGCAGGAATATGAAGCCCAGAATTGAGCTTGCTGAAAAAAAATATATACAAAAAACACAAAAAGGTAAATTTTCTCAAAATTTTCTTTAGAATTTTTCAATGAAGCATGAGTATTTAATAAAACATAGGCAGAATACTCACTCAGGACAGACACAGCATTAAGAGGTGCTACAATAGCAAGAGGGGCGAATGCATAAGACACAAAGTTGGCTCCCTCCCCAACACAGATGAACACAAAACCACACCACCAGGTTTTGGTCTGGTAAAAGGCACGGGGCTCCTTTGATCCTGCTAATGACACATGGCTGTACTTCTGCAAGAAAAACCCAACAGGGACAGAAAACAAACAGTAAATTAATACTCAGACAACAAATTTATAAAAGAGGCTTTAACCACAGCAACACAAGAAGAATGATACCATAACCAGTAATACCAGCCCATCCCTGAGGACTTATTCAGACAAATTCACTAAGGAACAATGTTGACACAAAACAATAACTTAGGATAAAACAATACAGAGAAATAAAGAGTTATATTCAACAAACATGGAATATATTCAGGCTTTTCTTTTGGACAAAAACAGTACCTGGATACTTAATGCGATGCTGAGGATTACATTTCCAAAAATTGCAAGTAAAGTCCCAATAAGATTGTCCTGAAAAGAAAGTTATTAGTTTAGTAAGATTAAACAAGACGACAACACGCTAGCTGGCTATCTTTCTTTCTTTCTTTGTTTTAAAGGAAATTGTGAAAAGTGAAATTTTTCTAAAAATATTCGTTGAATTATCTGTTTACCAGTGTAAACGTGAATTTACACTTTACAGTTATTTTGAAATGGTTCATTAAGCGAATCTTTAAAATAGTTTCAAACCAGAAACTTAACTAAAGCTTTAAATGAAATACAAAAGTAAACTTGTGAGTGTCTCACCGTGTAGGACTCGCCGCTGTAGTCCATTTTGTTTCCCTTTAAAAACAGTTTACTTGTTTTTCGAAGTAACCACACATTTAGCTATATATTTTCTTTATCGCGCTGCTTCGGTTTAATTTAAAGTATATATCAATCATTATTAAAACATTCCCAGCAGGAAGAAAAAAACATATTTTGAACGTGTAACAACTCACTTCCGGATTGAAGCACCTGCTTCGGGCTGCGGCATGACGTCACATACAT
>JARVJO010000173.1:4301602-4312881 GCA_031762555.1 Cynodonichthys magdalenae | reverse complement strand
AAGTGGGAGAAATGGAGATAACGGCTAAGAGGAGTGAGGTGATGAGAGCAGAGACCTCAGCAGCAGTCGTGCGTGGAGACGGTGCTGACGTCCGTTTATAAGCAAGCATGCATGGCTGCATGGTGACATTCAGCTGCACGCCAACCCCCCCCCCCCCCCCCACACACACACACACACACACACCTCCTGACTTCGACCCTTTCACAACACTTCAGCTTTCATCCACCTGCAGCTTTCCGGTTCTTCAGAGTTGACCAAAAGTCTCCATCAGTTTGAAAAAGTTTCATTCAATTTTAATCCTTGAATGAAAGTTTGTAGGTTTTTTTTTTTTGTGTCAGTTAAAAAAAAATCTGAACTTGGCATGACATGTTCATTTGATTGAACTTTTCCAGGAAGTAAACTATGCAAAAGTAAACTGATCTCCAAAGCTCTGAAGGCTCATTTACTGTAATTTGTTCCTTCATTTTGCTGAAGAAACAATACAATAATATCTGTAACCTGAAGAAAATCAGAAACAAGCCCGGTAAATATGATAAGATTTTTAAAAATTAATTTTATGAGGGGTTAGGAATGCAGAAGTTTAGAAAAAAAGAAAAACACTCACTTTAACTGTTAAACATGGGGGTAGGTCGATCATGGTTTGGGCTTGGAAGACAGCCAGTAAACATAAAGAACTTTTTACTGCTCTGGGGAAGAATGTCTTCATAAGATAGCAGTAAATTCTTTTAACCCAACATCACGCAACCTGTTACTTAATTTAATTTGCTCACATTAACTATTAAGTGTTTGTTGGTGCAAATATTTTGAGCACATGTGCAATACATTTTTCCTCCTTTTCATGATTCATGGCCAAGATATAGAAAAAAGTTTAGATAAGGACCCTGAAATATCAAACTTTTAAAGGATTCATGTTGGTGTTAAAAAAAGAGAGAAAGAGAAAGTTAGGTGGGAGTTAAACAGGTTGATGGTTTATTTTTGATTGGATTAAAAAGAAACCTGTCATATCTGTTCACTGCAGACCCTACTTCAGCCTCCAGAAAGTTATGGATTACAAATTTAGACTCAATAATCAGATTAATCCTTATTAGCTTGAATTAATCATGTGTTTTTTTAATCAGGAAGTGACTAATGAAGACCATATAAGGAAGCTCCTCCTTTTTCCTTTCTTTTTCTAGTATTTTCCCTCCGGGTCTTTATGGGTTTATGTGTTTTAGATTCTGTCAGGATGTGCATGAGTACGGTGCTCAGCACGCACCCCTTGGGTGTCACCCAGCCAGATTCCCTCAGGTGTTGTGCTCGCACACGTATGAACAAACAGATAAACAGCAGCGTGCAGTCATGTTCTCACTCTGTTCAAGTAAATGTGGGAGTGGTGAAAATGATGCAAAGATCACTGCAGTTTGATTCCTGCCAGCTTGTGATGTGAGGGTTTCCTGTTCGTATGAAAGTCTTGTGCTTTTTCTTTTCTTTTTTTTTTCCTGCTAAGTCATTGTGAAAGTGAACATTTTATTGTAGCTTGCTCGGTACGATCAACTCATCTTCATCTCATTCTCCTTAAGTCCATGTTAAGAGAGACGTAACAAATATTACAGATACGTTTGCAGGATTTAGCTTTTATGCATCTCATCCTTTTGATGTGCTTTGAGTTTTAAGGCCTTTATTGAACATCACAACATGCACTGCTATGCTACTATATTCTTTGGAACATTTAATAAAATTAAATGAAGTTTGTCTGTTGACAAAATCTCCCCATGCATTTGGATTAAGATGCAACTATAAAAAATACTTCTAATGCTCGTGTCAAGCCTAAACTTATACCTGTATTATCTTCATAAACATAAAAAAATACTCTGATTACAAGATTTTTAATATTTGTTGAAAGCAGATTCCTTCTTTGTGCTTTAACACTATTTTTGAAATAAACTCTGGCAATGTAGAATTGTATATTTTAGTTTTTAATTTAAATCTTTTAACATTTTTTATTGCCTTTTGTGTTTTGTTTTCTATTTACCTTGAACTCTGTAAGCATTATTAAAGTTAAAAATTAAAAACTAAAAAATACAAGATGAAAAATAAATTATAGATTAAAAAAATAACATTAGAAAATAAATCCAATTTAACTTTAAACATTTGTAAAAATTCCCAAAAATCAAAGAAACCAAAACTTAAATAAATAAAAGTAAAAGGTGGGGGACAGACAAGCTGATACTAAAATAACTATTAACATGTTAAAGCTGAACTTCTCTTTGGCTCTCTCAGAGTCCTTACCAAATCATTCACACCTTTCAGACTCCCAGTCTCACTCTTCTTTCTTCCTCAGTTTTTCTTTTCTTTTTCTTTTTTTTTGTCTGCTTCAAAACTGAAATTCAGAAACCTCCTGCCTTAGATTGTCATGCAAAGCAACCCCACAGCTTACACACTCTCACACTCATGCATGCAAGTTTCTCTCACCTGTCCTATCAGACACCTGTTGCAGAGCGCTCAGCCAATCAGAGGGGAGAGGCCAACTGTGTTGTGGCATGAAATAAATCTGGGCCCTGTTCAGGAGAAATCACTTCAGTTGACTCATCTCTGTGTCTGTGATCCTCTCTGCCGGCACTGACACAAACACAGGAGCGCTAATAAACAACGGCTTGAACTCAAAGGAAACTATTCAGACTGACCTGGACTGGAGAGATGACCAAAGAGACTGAGTAAGTTCTGGTTTTTTATGCTGTTTTGGCTAAACATGTTTATGTTTTTGCTCAAAATGGTAGTATTTTTTAATTTTTTTAATTTTTGTTTATTCTCGTTAGATTACAGTAAATGGCTCATGTAAGATTCCAGTCATGGCTGATAGAAACACACCCTTAACCTTGTTTTTTTATTTGCAATGAGACCCCCATGTGAAAAATCCCTGTTTTTTAATAGAAGGAAAAATGATATGTACTGTTCTATGAAACACGCACACACACAAGTTTAGATCTGTGCTTGTGGTGGGTCTGTTACGGCTTCACTAACCTACAGGCCACGGCGCACAAAAGGATCCTGGGAAATAAGAATCTCCTCTGGAGCTGTTGGAGACAGAGGGCAATGACAGCATGCAGTGCATTGAATTACATGATGGCGAAACTTTAGGGGGAAAAAAAAAGCCCACCTTATCTTTGTGGAGAATCAGATCCTGGTTTCAAGATAAAATGTAGAAAAATCCTGAGGGTTGCATTGATTTGAAACAGTTTTTTTAAGCTTTATTGTGTGAGAGGCAGGTGCATTTCTGAGCAGGTGTAGGGCAAGTTTTTTACTTAAATAGAGCAGGAATTTAAGACAGTATTTTGGCATCAAAATAAGTAAATATGGACAGTTTCTTGCTAAGAGTCCTACCATTCTGCATGTGAGAAATAATGGGACTGTATTCTTGTGCTGTGGTCGTGAATAGAGGTATTTCTTACCTGTCAGCACATTCTATTAAGTGTTTGTTCAGGTGAAACTGCAGCTGTTTGCTCATTAGCTGCTTCAGACTAACACCAGAAAGAAGGTGGGGGGCTTAACCTATAGACTGTATGTTTACGGCCCAATGTCACAGAGAGTCTCTCCAAACAAACCGTATCCTCAGAATCCCAGCCTTGTAATTGTTTTTGCAGCCGAAATGCAAAAGCAGAGCCTACCTCCAAGTGACAGCTGCGGCTTTTTCAGAAAATCCTGCGCAAAAAGGAAAGTTTATCCAGGATTCAAAGATTTGTTTTCTTCCCCGTTCACGCTTAAAACCACAAAACACTGTCTGTGCGTTAAAGCATGGTCATGTGTTTTAAAAAACCTTTTTCCCCCTTTTTTTTTTTTCTTTTTTTTTTGACACCTCAGCTCCTGAGAGAGCTTACTCAGTTCCGTGGTTTTGCAATCGAAACCCTCCATGCTAGGGGGCAAATATGCACAGTTCTCTGAGGCTCAGGAATCAGCTGCAGCTTCCTCCGCTCAGCCAAACCATGTTTCACCTACAGGCAAAACATTTCTGTCACACACAGTTGATAACATAAAAACTTTTGTTTTTGCAGTTTTATCTGATAAATCATTCCACTCTCCACCATATCTCCTGCAGGACTCTGGGACTGGTCTTTCAGAGCGAGAACTTCAACTACAATCCCTATAACAACTACATAATGGACTCCTGGTCCTACCTGAACAACCCTGTTCCTGAGCCGAACCACTCCAAACCCAGACTCAACCCTGAGGACAACTTTGCAGCTTTAACCATGCTTCATGAACACTGCAAGGTAAACACGGTGGAATTTGGTCGTCCCGTAAACCAAACTCTTTCAACTTTAGCCCCAAGTCTAATTTCTTTGCTCTGATGTGTGTTTTTGCTGCTTTTTCAGAACCAGAAAGAGCAGAAAGTTGCCAGCTTCAGTCGCGCCAACAATATCTGCAAACCAGTTGAGAGGTGAGTCTACAAACAATCATAAATATGTTCTAAAAATTGCACCATATTAATTAATTAGCTGACTTCTACTCTTCTCACTCAATGACATTTATGATGAGGATAAGTTTCAAAGAAACGGGCAGTGTTTGTGTCAAACTGTCAGCTGAATTAATGTCTATTCATTTAAACATCATCTGCCTTTCTGATGTTTTCTCTTCTTCATCTGTTTGTTTCCTGTTGTTGGGTGGGTGGGGAAAGGTCATTGTTGGGGCTCAGTGTTGTCCCCTTAAGCATATTCAGTAGAGAAACTCAAACACAGAAGAGAGAATGGGGGGGGGGCGGGGGGCCCCCCGCACAGGAATAAGAAACAAATGGTTCCCACCCAGACTCAAAAGCTGGCCTTTCTTCAAGCTGCTGTGTGCGCTGAGACACAATTAGAGTGTTAACTGACTGCTGTACATTCTGTGAAAGTGGGAAAACCTAGATTAGGTTTCAACTGTTTCCTTCCTTTCACTTTCACAGAAGTCTGAGCAACGCCAGCGACCTCATTGCACTTGAGACCACCAACGTCATGAAGATCCTCTCTGAGAGCGTTCCCGCCTCCCATCCCCAGGAAGTTTTGGCGCCCAAGCAGATCACCCCCGTTCCCATTTCCGCTCCCGCCAACTCGGACACGTACGCCACCCTGACCAGCGTCGTGGCCGACACGTACGATAAGCAGGAGCTCAACAACATCTTTGAGTCCCTGATGCAGGGGAACGCCTTCGCTGACACCACTGCTGAGGTACGTTTAAACCAATTACCACAGGAAAAAAAATATTTTTTTCTGCTGTCTTTTACTAATCAGTACACTCTGTGTTGATTTTTAGTCTATTTCCTACAACGAACAGTTCCCAGAAAACGCCTCCAGTCCAGTTTACTCAGACTCCTACGCCAGCTCCCCTCCAGAGAGGTCCAGGAGTGAGTTTCACTTCAGCCTCGGCTCTCCTGCAGCTTCCTCTCACAAGTCCCATGAGTTACCCATGGTGTACCTGAACAAAGGCCAGTTCTACCCCATCACTCTTCAGGGAGTGGACAGCAGCGCCTGCCTCACTGCCACCAAGGTCAAGGTGAGTCATGGAATCAAAAAGTCATCTCCAAAAAAAAAAAAAGTATTGTTTTGTGTTATTTGCGTGACTTACAGAATTTAGTGGCTATTGTTGCATTTTTACCCTGAAGGCTTTGTTTTGTTTTTTCATGGAGCAAATAAAGTTTTGTGTGCGTGTCACCAAGCCAACCCTTCCCAAATGTGTGTCCCTCCCTGTAAAGCCAGCACTATTTCTGTGACTAATTCCCCTGCTGACGCGCCGCGCTCTGGGCTTGTGCTGTGAAAGTGACAATGTGTTGCCTTGTGCAATTTCTTCATAAAGCAGCGAAACAAGGCCAGAGTGTAGAACAGTTCAGCTTAGCAGTGTTTGTCTAAGTGTTAGAAAGGAGAAAAGGGGAGAGGAGAAGGAGTGGTGCGCTTTATAAAGCTCTTTGTCAATCGAATCGAAGGAGAAAGGGAGGATTTGCATGAGTGAATGAAACATTTCTGTGTTTAAGCGAGAGCTGATCAGTTGGAAATTATCAGCAGGTGTTAAAAATAACACAAAAGCACAGAGGTGAACCTTATGCTTACTGTTTTTTTTTTTTTTTTTTCACCCCAGACAGTGGTGATGGCTGTTTTTGAGAATGACAAGAGCCCAGAAATGCAGCTCCGCTTCTGGAATCACTGGCACGCACGCCAACCAACCGTCAAACAGAGGGTCATTGACATCGGTATGTTCTTCATGATCCAAAACACACAACTGTCACTTAATAACAGTAAAGTGTTTGACGAGTTTTCTTGTATAGTCTCATTAAGAAAAACGTGCTAAGAATTTCATTGCTTTTCTCTTTTAAACAGCCGACTACAAAGAAGTGTTCTGCGGCATCAGCAACGTGGAGGAGGTGGCCTTCAACGCGCTCTCGTTTGTGTGGAACCCCAACGAGGAGGCCAAGGTAAACACGTCCCCACCACACGTGAGCTCCCAGATAATTAAATGCAGCGCTGATTTCTGATTTGATTTAGCACAAATAAAAAAAAAACGAAACAGGTGATTTTTTTTTTTTTTTAATGAGGGAGATGAGGGAAGGAGACAAGGAGTGGCTGAGGAAGGGAGGGGGAAGAATGCATGAAATGTGTTTGCCCCTGAGGCTTTTGTCACTGCACTAGACAAGAGTCGCTTATGCGTGCTTCTCTGTGGCCCAAAGGTGCTCAGGCAGGGCCGCCAAACCTGCTGCAAATAGGGCCAGGTGGAAAATTGTAAGCAGGAAAAGCAGCAGGTGTTCCTGTTTCTTTATTTTTTGTTGTTTTTTTTTTATATAGCTGTCTCAGATAGTTTTTCAGATTTCTTAATGCAGACAAATAAAAGAAAGATGCTAAATTTCTTGATTTCTTCTCCTTTTAGATTTACATCGGAATAAACTCCCTGAGCACAGACTTCTCCTCTCAGAAAGGAGTGAAAGGTCTGCCCCTAAACCTGCAGATCGACACCTACGACTTCAGCTCAGGGAACAACCAGCTCCTGCACAGAGCTGCCCTGCAGGTCAAGATTTTCTGCGATAAGGTACTTCACTTTAAGTCATTTAAGAGACTCTTGTGCAAGCAGCAAAAAACCGGTATTGATGGATCAGTGCCCTTTTTTGTAATTGTGTCCCTTTTTTGTGTGTCTTCAGGGTGCAGAGAGGAAGATGAGAGATGAGGAGAGGAAGAGATCCAAGAGGAGGGGAAAGAGCTGTAATGATGTAAACTGTGAGTTTTTTTTTTTTTTTTTAGTTTCTTCCAAAAATCACATCTTCACTATAAAAAAATGTAAACTAATATTGTGTTTATTTTTCCAGCTAACAAATCATTGATGTGTGGCTCCGCTAGCATTGAGTACACCTACTTCAAAACCTTGGATGACCACATGACTCAGCCTGTTCTCTTCATCCCAGAGGCCCACCTTTCCACCTTACAGCGCATGGTAGGTCCCTCACACTCCCATCTACTCCCCCCGTCCCACCCACCTGCAGGTGATGAGACAGGCACGAGCGAGGCAGGGGGAAAAAAAAACAAAAAACTAAACTGTGGGAAAGTATGCAGAGGGGGAAAAAAATGTTTTGCCTGGGAACCAGGGGCGGTGGGGTGTTTTTAATAACATCAGCGAAAGTGAGGTTAAACGCAGGCCTTAGATCAGATCGGCTAATTGGAGACGAAACCAGACACAAGTTCAAGCCCCTGCAGCTCACGCTCGATGCACGGCACGGTCGCCCTCATGTTCTCAGTGGCCTTCACTCAACACGGTTGCAACAACAGCCGAGGTGAGGGTGCTGTTCAGACAGGCCAGCTTTCCCACACCTTGGAGCGTTCAGGGATGTGTGTTTGAGCATCTAAAAAAAGACCATCACTACTGAGTGACTGAGGTGCAAAGATGAGGACACAAGTCCACATTTACAAGACTTCATCAGTGGTCATGGGAACTAAATGTCTAAAGGGAAAATAATATTTTTTGTTTAAGGCATCACACGCAAATAGTGGTGGGTGGAAGGACATTAAGCAATGTCTTTATCAGTGAAACTGTGTCTAATCAGATCCCTTTCTCTTTCATTTTTCTTTTTCTCTTTAGGCCTCTTCTGTGGATGAGAATGACAGGTAAAAATAAAAATAAAAATCTGAAAACAGTATTAGCTTAGTAATTAGCATGAATTAGCATGTAGTGGTTGCTTTTCCCTCTAACCTTGATGATGTTTTGCTGACAGGAGTTGCCTGAAGAGGCTGTATCCAGACAGAGACCAGAGCAACTCTCCACCCAACAAACAGCCCCGCAGAGAGGACTCACAAAGAGGTAGATAGAAGAACACAAGTCCTGCTGCTGATGAGCCGTCGAGGTTTCTTTTGGTGCTAAATAATGTCTTTTAATGCTCTCTGGTAGTTCTGCTGTACGTGAGGACAAACACAGAGGAGGTGTTCGATGCTCTTATGCTCAGTTCGCCAACACTCTCAGGTCTACGAGAAGCTGTAAGTCTTAAAGGATGACAGATATTATTATTATTATTATTTCAAGTCTAAGATCAACCCTTTTTACTATGCTTTTCAAAACTGTATCATCTTTCATGAGAAGGAAGTCTGACTGTGATCTTATGTGCTTTTCTTTTTTTCTCAGATTTCCGAAAAGTATGGTTTGCAAAAAGACACCATTGGGAGAATCTTCAAAAAATGCAAACGAGGGTGAGTTTCTTATTGTTCCTTTTGCTATTTCAGCACAGCTAAACAGTTGTGGTAAATTATAGGAGTACGACTGACATAGAAGATGTGCGTATACTTTAGGGTTTAGTTTGTGGCTTTAATCTTATTCCCCCTTAAGCAAACACTGTGTTGACAGACCGGGTTGGTAGGTTTAGTTAGCTTGGTTCTCTGGAATGTGTTAATTGAAGCTCCCTCACACACACACACACACACACACACACACACACACACACATACACAGATAAAGAGGATGAAAAGATTTCACAATGTCGTGCCAATGAGTCATCAGTAATTGTTCCAATTATTGATGTTTTCATAACCGTATCTTGTTGAAACAGAAGGAAGTGTCATTTGAAACGATGCCTTCTTTTGATAAAAGCCTCCAAGCTTCCAGTTACAAGTTAAAGGTTGCTCATCAGGTTATAGATCGTCACACATTGCTGAAAGATTAGATGATTTTCTTCGTCTTCTTCGTTTTTTGTGTGTGTAGTGGTGCGTGCCTTCTGCAAGTGCCAAAACAACTTCTGCGTGTTTTATTTCCCTTCTTAAGAGAAACACTTGTTTTCATTTCTTTTCTTTCAACCCACCAAAAAATGACATGTTAGCTTTCAAACTCCTGATCTTCTGGGCCTCCTTCTATATGACATCAGTCCTGAATTATAGAGGCCCTTTTCTCGTGACCTTTTCACAGAAGCCGGCGCACCTTTGGGTAGTTTTCCTGCTGTTTATTGGCAGCTATCACTGCAGGGGAATCAGCCAAGCTAACAGGTTGGGTAACATTCTCCCTGCAGTTCCCTCCCTCCTCGTTATGCTCTTGCCTTCAATCAGTTCTGTCCCTGCAGGCAGAATGAGCAAAGCACAGATTGCTTCAAGCATTAAAGTGGTAAAGATTTAGGAAGGGAGGCAATGTCTCAGTCTGATTGCCTGAACTGATAGCTATAATGTGTTTGATTTTTTTTTTACCAAAGCTGCCAATAGAATCATTGAAATAACTTTTATTTGTTTGTTTGTGTCTTTCCTGCAGAATTTATGTCAACATGGACGACAACATCATTGAACACTACAGCAACCAGTCGGCTTTCCTCATTGAGATGTCTGAGGCGGGGACCGGTCAGTTTCAGGTCACTCTTGTTGAAGTATGAAGACAATTGAAGGATGAACATTCACAGCTGCCGGTTTGAAAAGAAGAAAAGGAAAAAAAAAACACCTCTAAAGCACTGCCAGAGACAAACTAAGCTGTGGACTCCAAAACCAAAACAGGAGCCGGACTGAAGGGACAGATTTTGTTTATTGATTAAGCCCAGTTCCCTTTAGTTTGCTTTATGACTTTTAATATTATAATGTAAGAGCATTTATGATGGCTCGTCTGTATATATGTGTAAATAGATTTTAATATTACAGTGTTCATTGAACTAGTTATGTGCGTGTCACTATCAATTTTTCAGCAGTGAATTTCAATTTTTATTGTCAGAGCTTTGTGCACAACCACTGCAAGGCTTTTTTTAAAATATTTTTTAGCATTTTTTGTCATTCTTGCTGCTTTTTGTGTACTTAGCATTTCTTCTACAAATTCTTCAGTGCATTTTTCTTAACCGCAATCTGACTTTAACCAAACGTATCCTCATGTAAAGGTTCCTGTTGGTTGCCCCAACTAAAACTGCCTGATCGCAGGTTGCCTTCAAAACCAAAAGTCAGACATTTCCACCAATAAAACCACAAAAGAATTAGTATTGGACCCTTTTTTAATTTTTTATAGCCCAAAGTGTTTGACATTTCCTGAACGTATGGTGAAACCACACAAAAAGATTTAGAACAAACCTTAAAACTAACCAGAAGACTTTTACATTATGTATGTGTGTGGAAATCTATTTTTTAAAAGAACATAATTTTTTTCACCTAATGTATCATTTCAAAGCAGTTCTGTATCCCTGTGTTATTTCAGTACCACATCATGGTTCTACCGGTCGTATAAGTCATGTATTTCCCCTTTTGTAAAAAAATAAAAACAAATTTTTAAACTTTTAATTTTCTTGTCTTTGCCTCAATTATTACACAAACAAATATAATTCAGAATGGTCTACTTTTGTCTTTGTGTACATTAACAGCTATTGGCTTTGGAGATTAATTCAAAATGATGAAAAAACTGATTACAAAAAAGGTCACTCTTTCAGGAGATAAAACAAATAAATATAAAACCCGTAAAAGAGAGAGACTCAGTCTTATTTTTCTGCCCAATCAGATAATCCTAAATCTAAAAAAGTTAGGACTTTGTGTAAAATGTAAATAAAAAAATGCAGTGACTTAATATCTCAAGCATGTATTTAATTTATCTAAATTGATGGTGCTTTTTCTTTCGTAAGCTGCCCATGCTAGAGGGAATAATACACCTCCATATCATCAGAGAGGCAAGCTTTTGAACTGCAAGCTGATTACAAGCTGGATGAAGGGTGTCCAAAGTCCTTAACAGCTGCTATCTTGCATGTTTTAATAGTTTCTCTTCTCCAACACATTTGATTCCGTAGCCGTGTTTCCATCAACGTTTCTTAATTCGCATTTTGAAATTTCGCATCAGAAAAGCTGAATGGAAACGGCCTG
>JARVJO010000173.1:4257123-4275583 GCA_031762555.1 Cynodonichthys magdalenae | reverse complement strand
TGTACCAGTAGCTCGCAGATGTTTTAACTTTTGTGACTTTTTCATGGTCTAGTTCAAGGAGCTAACGCTAAAAACAATGCGCAGCGGTATGACCCGGAAGGGGCGTTCATGGCTTAAATTTTGACGGAAGTACGTCATCAATGGCTGTGGCATAGAGCCCATTGAATTTCATGCCGCAGTCTGGTCCTCTTTTCTACGTTCCTCATTACTACGTGCATACAACAAATACTGAATTTTTTGGACTATAAGGCACACTTAAAATCTTTAAATTTTTTCAAACTCGACAGGGCGTCTTATAATCCGGTGCGCCTTATGTAAGAATTTTGACTCAGCATGGGTCCAACACACAAGTGCGGGTCCGTTGCGGTTTCAGTACTGTTGAGCCACACACCCTTGTGCTGCATTCAGCGCATCAACTACAGGCCTTACGGTTACCCTAGTCAGAAGCACAGGCATCATATACCTGTAGACGCCCTACAGACTGACGCTGCCTATTGGCGACAATGCAAGATGTGCTATAGCCCGCCATAAGGTACCGGTATCTATGATATCTATAATCGTGGAGTAATACATACTGTGCTTCCACATTGTTTATGTAAAAGGACCTGAGAATGGCGCCTGTTAAGAGACATTCTTACGAAGCGGATTTCAAACTTAAAGTTATCAGTTACGCAGTAGAACATGGGAAAAGAGCAGCTGAGAGGAGTTATTGTGATTGAGTTGAATAAAATTTGACTTATCAGACAGTTTTGTTTTGCTCACTGTGCGCCCTATAATCGGTTCGCCTTATGTATGAAAACAGATATTGATTGGCATTGATATTACCTATTGCGCCTTATAATGAGGTGCGCCTTATAGTCCAAAAAATACAGTATATAAGCTATTTAATGTATATAAAACGATAGAAAGCTGTGTGTGTTGTGGCTGTACCAAAAAAAAAGCAACAGGAAAAGTGTCATTTTAGATTTTATCTTCTTTACCTCAACGTGGATGTGATCTGAACAGAACTGAAGTTAATAATGTAACTGTTTAAAATTAAAATAAGCTTATAAAGCCAATGTAATCACTGTTAATTATTGAATTAGTTAGCAAACATTAGCTTCTGTACAATATATTGTTATACAGAGTGTAGCTCTGGTGAATCATGCTACAATTTAATGATTAAATATAACAAGCTGCTTCTGCCTCTAATTTATGTAATATTTATACAGTGTAAATTAATATTATATATTTGACTATTTTTAGGTTTCTGTTAGACAAACCTGAGCTTTTGAGAAGATGGTTAGCTAATATCAGAAGACACAAGTTTCATCCTATACCCGGGTCTGCAGTGAACAGTTTTTAAGTTACTGGTAAATATTTATCATTATAATTTATGACAGGTAAGAAAAAATAAATATTCTTTATTACTAGTTAAAGTCATAACTTTTCAACTATCTAAAAAATATAAGTTATAGACTGATTTCAGGTCTGGTTTAAATCATTGTTAATTATAAATTATATATTTTTCTTTAATCATTTAGCTGTTTTACATGATTGCCAAATTAAATTCGCATAATTAATTTATTGTAATAACACTACAAATAATTTGTGACATAGATCCAGTTGGGCTTGCTGTTAATCAAATAGTTGCTATGACAACTGTGAGCCAACGCCCTGCTTGGTTGCCATTTTGCTCTTCCATGTTATCACAGATGCTAACAGTGGAGAGAGAGAGAGAGAGAGAGAGAGAGAGAGAGAGAGAGAGAGAGAGAGAGAGAGAGAGAGAGAGAGAGAGAGAGAGTGCAGTGTTTGAGATAAAGAAACTAAGATAGGTAGATAAAGAAATGCATTTTGGGTTATTACAATTATCAAGAAGTTACAATATGTTCCTTCAGTACCAAGTTCAAGAAACAGAACAATTTATTTGTATGTGCACCCCTGAAAAAGTCCTGGCCACCCTTGGCACAAAAGTCTAGCTCCGCCCCTTTCTGCACCTTAACAGAAACCCTCTAAACTCCGGTGCATTTAAACTCACTGTTCTTTGGTTTTTCTACTCAATTAGTCACAATGGCACTTTTGTAACATTGATTTCAGTTAACTTTGAGTTCAAGAGGAGAACTGAGAATGTCGGTGATGGTTAGCACAGTTTGTCAGATGAGTCAACAGAAAAACAAAAACAAAAACAAAAAAGAAAAGAAAACACGGGAGTCTGACCTCAGCAGCAGCTCCAGTCACGTAGTGGTTACTGGTACTGGTGGATGTTATCTCAATCCCCTGAGGAGTAGAAACAACAACAAAAAAAATACATATTGCATGCATTAATTCTGAGTGATAACAATGGTTCAGCTGAAAACATCACCCTGCAGTGTCAAACCTGCCCATCCCTGAGTGAAAATGATGCAACATGATGCTCATGTTACTGTCAGAGCTGGATTCTGTGGAGATGTTGATTCCTGTTCTCAGTTAACATTAGCTTACTCTGATTCTCGAAAAGTCACAACGAGGGCAGGAAAAAACAACTAAGTTCAAAAAAAGTCTAAACCACATAATTAATGCATTAAATTACAAAAAAACACAAACCAATTAAAAATACACTTATAATCTCATAATTTTACAGAATGGTCATCTTGAGACTTTATGAATGTTATGTAACGATTGAATTAGCTTAAGTTTGATGTAAAAACATATATGACAGTTGTTATAGAATAAACTATTCTTTTTATGGACGTTACTTCACATCTGGAATATTAAAAGTAAAACACAGAGGGTGTAATAAAAAAATGAAAGAATAAGAAAAAACTATAAATTAGAATGGAATTAGGTCAAATATCGTTGTTTTTAAACAGATTTAGTTTAACGAGTTTTTAAATTTGGACCTTAAAAATGCAATATAGGAAGTCGATTTGATGGTTTGCCACAGTTACAATAATTTTCATTAATCATTTCCAAAGTTTAGGCTCTGAAACTTCCACAGTGAACTCTAAAACCTAATATGTGATCTTTGCCTTTTACTATCCAGTGAAACTTGTGATGAGACTACATGTAGATTTCCCTTTTGATCTTTGTGAGGGAAATAAAAGAAAATTTGATTCAAAATACTAAAAGAGAAAACGTTTAGCCTTTAATTTTTGTATTTATTAACTAATTATTGGTATGGTGTGTTTTATAGGAAACATAATTATTCCTGCTTCTCACTTCTGTTTCTCTGTCTTTAGTTCCCGTTACTCTCCATCTATTATTTGAGCCGGCCTCATTATCGGTGATGTGCTTTAATCAACAAACAATCGTGCCGGTATAACCAGATTTTCTCTCCTCAAGTTGAATATGTTAATCTGTTCTAGTGCAAAAAATTGGCACAAAAAAATGACCCTGAATGTTCAGTTAAACACATCTACAGAGATGTAAACAACATCAGAGCTTATGTAATGTGCATACACAGTGGATATGATCAGGAGACGAAACTAAGCACAGATATGAAACCGCTATCTGACAAGAGGGTTTTTTACCTAATGGTCCAAGTCCACAAAGAAGACGAAAAACTGGGAAAATGTATTAAATAGATAGCTCTTTAGAAATTAAAACTAAAAGGATGCTAGATTATGTAGATAAGCAAAAAAAGAGAGAGAGAGATATAATTATAGTACCAAATGTACAGACTCCAAGGCTAAAGGATGAGAGGCAGCATAAAAAAACAAAAACCTTGTATGTGACCAAACTAAACATCAAAGCAGATTTGAGAAATAAAAGTGGGAACATAGAGAACCTTGAGTTAGATGAAAAAAGCGTTGAATAGAACCAAAGGATGAAGCCAGTTCCCGGTCAGTGATGTAGAAAGAAAATAAACTCTAAAAAAAAAAAAGGACAAAATGACAAAGAGAGTGAGAGAAAATATAACAAGTAATCAAGAGATAGAATGAAGGCACAAATGACTAAATCGGTGATGCACAGATGAGATGAACAGAGTTTTGAAGGATGAGCAATATCTAAAGAGAGGACCTGGAAAATAAGGAGGAAATTGATTTTGACAAAAGAGGATGAAATGACACCTCTTCAATTTACTTCCCAGCAGAATTTGATGAAAGTTGAAACAGGAACCCATGCATTTTAAAGTTACTGTGAACCTCACAGTAGAGAAAAGCCATAAAATCCATAATGTGCCAAACTGGATCTCCATCACATATTAAACAAGGTGACTTTTACAACCACACGGAACAACAAAAAAAAATGGTTTTACCAATTGGTCACCAGGTGAAACAGGCACCAGGTCAACACTCTCCAGCTGAGCCGTATGGGTTAGGAGCGTGCCAGGGCTGGAGTTCAGGATCTCATCACAAATCTCCACCAGCTGACGGCACTAGAGAAAACAAAACAACACAATTTATCAAGACAGAAAATCAGTTTTCACCAAGTGTAGCACATAACTAAATTGTCACTTAATTTTAAGTTAAAAAAAAAACATCTAAATAAGAAACTCACAACAGAGATTATGTCCTTTTCCTTTTCGTAGACAGTGGTCTCCTGTTGGGTGAAAGAAACAGAATGGTATGAGCAGAAGACCCCACATCACCCTACAGATGGTAATGCTATTGATTTGTGGAAATGGAACAGACCGAGTCAAACCCCATGTCCTATTTCCTCTTCACAGCATGAGACAGGAAGCAAAAAGCCACAGAGTTGTCAAGAACTATTGCTCCTCTGCCACATCCAGCCAATATCGAGCTTTGGTTAATAATTATCCACCCAGACAGCCTTCTTTAAGAATAATATACCTAGTTACCTTCAAATTCATGTTTTTTATGTACACAGTAGCTTTAAAGTTGTGTTTTTGTGCTGTTGTGTAAAAAAAAAAACATTTAGCTTTTATTGACTCTATGTACAAATTAGTTTCCTTGTAGAGTTATGCCCTGCAAGCTTGAATTGCACATAAAGCTTCTGGCTTTCTTATGAATGGGTATTGGTATTGGTGAATGGGGATGGGTAAAAACCCATGTGAGCGAGGGCCTCATAAGTGAGCCCATTATTCTCCCCAAAGAGACACTGAAATCAAACCTTCGAGTCCCTCAGATGAAGGACGTGTTTAGAAACACCAAGAGTCTCAAGAATTCTTTTAACTGCTCAGGGGCAGGTATTAGACCAAGTAATACAAAGAGGTCTCTAATTCAACGCCACAAGCATCAAACAGACCACTGTCATGGAGTCCCATCACCAATTTGTAGCGATCGAGCAGGTTTTGCCCAGTTAGGACCTGATCAGTGCACTTAAAGTCTTCCTTATCAGGGCAATAAGAGCTTTTCCAAACCTAGGATCCAAACCAGGCCTGTAGGGCAGTCCTACAGATTGTTGTTGAAATACCTACAGCAGGCTCTGGTCCTTTGAGGTGGGCCTGACTGCCAGGTTTTGCAAGGCAGTCAGCTCTCTCTTTACCAATACTGCAAGTATGTCCTGGTACCCATTTAGCAGTAACACTGACTCTTTCAGCACACTCCCAAGCCAGTAATGATGTAAAGTGTGGCCCTTGGTGAGCTCTAATAGCAGCTTGGCTATCTGTTAGGATGAATATTCCCTTCTGCGTACACTGAAATTCTCTGAGAGATGCCACACACTGGTGGTTTGCATATAGCTCAGCTCGAGATACATTTACAAAACCACGAAATGGATATTTGTACTCTCTCTCACTATGGTTGTGCAAAATCAGCACCCCTGTGCCTACTGACCCCTTCAGAAGGGATCCATCTGTAAAACAGTAGAAACAGTTGGGAGACAAGTCCACCATAGAGAAATGACTCCAGGCTGACCTATCTTCAACTTATGCTGTTCAACAATCTGCAATGATGGGTGAAACTCCTGAGCAGAAACAAACCCAATATAAAAGGAACACCATTTATCATTGCTGGATAAATGCTACCCCTTTGATCAATACTTCTAATTAAATTTTGTTTTACTAGACTCCCGTTTGATTCCATTTAGCTTTCATAATTACTCTCAGCTGTGAGCATGACTTTTTAACTGTACATTATGTAATCATTTTTAATATGTGTTCAATCTCAGCTATGATTTGTGGTTAAAATTTTAAAAAATGCTCAAATGTATTAATAAGTTTTTTGTACTGCACATTCTGTTAAACATTAAAAATGTGTTAGAATGTTATCCAACACTTTTAATTGTGTGTAATGACTGCCAAATCCCAGAATTCCCACATATTTGTGCTGTCTTTCTGCAGTACAGCACTGCACTTGTACAGATAGATGCACTCAGAAAGCTGCAGTACAAAATGATACAGATATTAGAATCATTACAGGGAAACCAAATTGCTTTCTTGTCTCTCGGGACTGCAAGGCAAGTGTTGATAAATCTCCTACAGGCTTCGCAGAGATGAGCTCCGGCTGGGATCAGGAGAGATGATGAAGAGGCTATACATGAAGAAGAATGATGAGAAATTCAAAGCGAGCAGGGCAGTTGTTTATACAGCCTGACAAACCACATAATAATATTGCCCTAAGCTAATTTGCAATGTCTTAGGTGATGAGAGGCAAAGAGAAATGGATGGAGAAGCTAATCCTATTGAAATCTAACAAAGGATCAACAGTAAACTCCTTAGATTGATGGAACTCCGAGGGCCAGAACACAAGACTACAGGGAGGTGCAGAGTGATTGCTGGCAAGTTCAACTTGTTAGCTTGTTTCCGTTTATCGATTCTGTCCTTTGAGAATTTGCTGATTGTGATCATTTGAAAGAATTTGTGATGTACTGATTTCACCAAAACAAACTATAGGATATTTTTGCATATCTGTTAAATGAGGTCATCAGAACATTTAAAACTTGAGCCAAGAACAGAAGTCCTATAGTGGCACATTGGCTAGGTTCAAGAGAGCACTCAGATATAATATGGCCTGAGGGTCAGAAATGGACTTTGACCAGTCATCATCCAGCCCTAGTTTTGCTCAAATAAGAGTAGAACCAATCAAAGTAAAGAAATGAAACGAAGCATTTTAGAAATAAATCTGGAAGTGATTAAAGAAAAAATGGCAATGAAATGTTTTGTGCGTCTAAATCTAACCTTTCTAACAAAAAAGAAAGTTTTATAAGTTTTTTTTTTACACCAGAGGTAATGTTAGTAAAACCAGACTGGAGGCCCTGTCACGTTTTACACAACTTATACCAACTTAGGAAGATTTTGTTCAACACAGACAATGTCTACGTTGAAGATGGCATAAAAAATATACTGAAAGCTTATTTTGATCATCATGTACATATAGAACTTATATGAGAATTTATTCATAACAAAATTTTCACAAGTCAGCATAGGTTGTCTAAAACTTTATGGTGTAGCAGACCTTCAGATGCTTCGAAAAGGAAAAATTGTCACAGAATGACACATCTTCTCATATCCCAGGAAACCACAAAGTTTAACAACAACAAGAAACCCTTTTTTGGTCATGAAATAAAGATTAATGTCTAGCAGATTGTTTTGTTTTTTTAAATTTGAGGCCTTTTAGTTGGTTCAACTAAGGCAATGTGGCCCTCTGGTTAAAAAATGTTTCCTTATGTTGTCAGTAGTTCTAGAATGACTAATGTAACTGTGGCTTAGGGAAACCTAAAAATAGAACATTAAATGTGTTAAATAAGACATAATGCTTAGCACTCTAAGCTTTTGGGGGTCACAGTATGTCATCAGAACAAACAAACATTGACTGTAGAACAGATTAAAGCTCATTTTTGCCTTTAAGAGTTTTTAGTGCACCTCAATAACACAAGAAACTTAAGACAGTCTCAAATTGCAAGTTTTGGTAAAAAAAACAAATTTGATTGAAATGATCACACCAAATAATGTCCACAATTATTTTTGCAGCAATTCAAAATGTTTGTTTCCAAGGTTTAAGTGTTATTAACACAACCTGTTAATGGTAGACAATTTATGCTGTCTAACAATAAAAAACCAGATCAGATTGTAGTTAAATTTATAATTCTGTTCAGTTCTGATCCAGTTCATTTTTGATTTGATCGCATGTTCATTACCAGACCGAGTTTACCTAGATATTTATTAAAAACCAAAAGCTAAGATGTTATGGGAAGGATGGATGGGGGCTTCATGTACACATAAAAAGCAAATTATCAAAGATTACTGAAATCTAGATTAGTTTAACCTGAAAAAATGTATTGTAATTTAGAAACAGTCCTAATAAATAAAGTTTAAAAACATGAACAAATTTTCTTACAGGCCTCCAGCAGCTTCAGTGTTTCCACCTCCTGCAAGCCTTCATCGCATTACTGCTGACCTCACTTAGCAACACCTCCTTTGTTTACACATTGCTTAATTCCTCTGTATGCTTCTTTTGAATCACAGGAGATTTTTCCGCAGCAGCCTGACCTGTTCTGTATTTTGTGCTAACTCTGGTAAAACAAGAAATAATACCTTTACCTTAGGTGGGCAACAGGGTAGTATTCTGAACCATAAAACTGCTTTTATGTCATGACGATGGGCGGGGTGGAAACTCAGAGGGAGCGAGTCAACACTTCCTACTGCTGGTTTCAGCTTAAGCAACGTCTGGATTCTAGTAAACACAAATGTATGGACACCTCCTTAAAATCATGGCTGCTCAAAATTGTGTCCAATTATTTTAAAATGCACTGATACTCATTTATAAGTTTTAGGTGTGTAATAACACAAACTTATCTGTTCTACAATATGATATTTGCATAGGCATTATGTAGTGTTCATGGGGGATGTGAGGTTTCTGATAAAGTTTCAGTGATTCATGTCTGTGGCAGAAACAGAGGCTAAAGAGGTGGTACTGGTATCAGAGGGAAATGAGGTGTGGCACAAATGTAGTTAGTTCTCAGCAGTCTCCAGCTTGTTTCCATTTTTCTTTTAATTTAATGGACAAAAACAAAACCTTTATAATTGACCTACTTTAGCTCTACATAAAACATAAGACAAGAGCTTCACAAAAGATTCAGTCAGTTCTGAATATGGCTTCATAACATTAGACCTGGATGCAACTCTTACAATCAATGAATGCAGTATAATACAGACTTTTCAGAAACTGTGTGCCTAAAACTATGATAAATACAACCATAATCTGCACTGTCATTGCAACTCAATAGCTGCACTAACTAATGTAAATGTCAATAAATTGTAGACAAACCAAATCGAGAACAATGAAAATTATTTTCATGAAAATATGTGATGAAAAAGTTGTTTGTTATTTTAGCTTTGTTACATTATGTATTATAGCAGCTCAAAAATGGCAACAGTTACATATTTTGTTGCCTCCAGGCTGCTGTGTGGTGTGACTGTGTGTTACGTTTACGGGAACCGTCTGTTTCAATCAGGCACTGAGCTAATTTTGCCGCTAATATTGCTGTGCCTGTGAGCTGTTTCTTTCAAAAGAGTTTCTGAGAAACAATGACACCCAATTATGTAAGTGTAGCATTCCAAAGAACGGAAGAGGAAGAACAAAAAATGAAAACTTTTCATTACCATGCCTAAGCACACACGTACACAAAAACTACTAGAAGGCAAGGACTCCTCTGATACCAATTTGATCATGATCTGATGGGATCTGTTGGCATCTGTAGGCCTGCTACCAACATGCCTAATCCTAAAGGCCCAAGGATGCTTTCCTAATGCTCTGCAAATAAAACTCTAGAACGCATCCAGGTGTTTATTTTATCAACGCCTTCACTTAAACATGGTGGAAAACGAGGGACTTTATAATGCAGGTGGTCATAATGTTATAGGTAATAAGTGCATATCAAATCAAACACAAGTGCTCAGGATTTCTCCATGATCTACCTCCAAACTTGAACTCTCCTTGTGTACATTTTATCATGCTGCCTGGTCAGATTAGCAATAAAAAAAAAACACAAACATACATAAGCTAAATCCGTTTCACCTTTCAACACCAGCTTAAATTCAACAAACATATTAAGTTAAAGACAGCTAAATGTTATATGTTTCAATTTTATTCTCTTATTATTCTTTAGCTAGAAACAAAACTAAAATAGTTGCATTTAAAACCAATAAGTTGCCCAGGTTTTATCTTAAAAGCATGTTGTCCATTTCCACCTGGAGGTTCCATAAACCAAAAGGTGCAATAAAAAATGACTTGGGAAAAAAATGATTTTTTAAAAGCACATACCTTCAATGAAACATTTCCCAGTTTAGCTATATACTGTCAAACACAAGTTTACTTTTTTCCCCTCTCTGTTCCTCTCTCTGCCCTCGCCGTTTGGACTTTGGCCGCTGCTTGGCTGCTCTAAAGCAAACTGAGACTGCGAAAACTCTGACTTGACAACTTGGATCCCAACAACACCAGCTGACTGCTGACCCCGATCGCCCTCAGGGTGGCAGAGCAAAAAAAAAGCAATACACACAACGCATGCACTCAGAGAAAAAATTAGCAATATAAAAGTCTTTTCTGTTGTTGGAAAGATGTGGTGCAGTCTCTGAGGAAGTACCTCTTTAGAAAAGATGTCGGGGTTAAGCCAATGGTACTGTCAAGCAGGAATGACACCAGATTCAATTAGCAATGAGCAAGGTTTACGCTGCCATGACCACGCTAATCTGTGTGCTAAAAGCATGTTTAATGCGACACACTTCAATAATTCTTAGCATAAGACGCTGTGCCCACATAACTTGTATCTGTGGGTAATTATTTTGGTGACATTCTGGTTTAAAACTACATGCATGGGTAATTTTTTATTATGGTTCATAATTCACCAATGTAGGCAAAAGGAATTAATGTTTTTGCCCATGTCTGTGTAGGTTTGTTATTCATGAAAACTCAGAATACCTCATGAACAAGTGCAGTAATCTCAATGAAATTCTCCAAAAGAAATCACTGGATGTACTGTATTTCTACAACTGATTAACCTTTGGAATCACCTCCATCAAGATAGCCGATACAACTAAATTACTTGAGCAATTGCAATAATAGCTATAATTTAGCCAATTTAACAGATAGTGAGTTAAACTTTGGTGTGGTAGTAGCTTGGAGGCTTTCCCAATATATAATAAATAAATGGATGGGTAGGTAGCTCATTAGATGGATAGGTCAGTGGTTCCCAACCAGGCTTGTCTGCTCAGAGGTTGTAAAAATACAAATTTATTGTCTGTATATATAACTCACCAAAACAAGTCCATTTGAATAATTTAAACTCTGTATAACACAGTTATTTTGTTTTCCTTTTCTAAATAAATGTTTGCAATCATTCACTTTTTTCTTTTATTTTGATAAAGCAGTCCCACACGAGAACTGAAGGAGCTAGTGCTTATAAAACCCTGTGGGCTTAAAGGGTTAATGTGTCTTTGGTAGAGGTGGGATGCTGGATTGATGTACTCCATTCCACTAGGGGGCTCTACAGGTTGTTTACTTTTGTTCTGAAGGACTTTGTGTGAAAACAGAAGTAACATTGTTGAAACCAGAAGTGATTTAAAATGAAGCAAATGTGTTAAAAAAAACGAAAGAATATTTCTACATTTACAGTTAAATACAATGACCAATATGGTAAGTTGTTTGTTTTGCGATATTAACCATTTGTGTAGTTAAGTAGATTAAATTTTCTGTTTTAAACTATAAAAGAAAATGTGTTCTGCGTGAGTGTTCTAGAAAAAGGATTGCCAGTTCAATCCCCCGTTCTAGCCATCTCAGTCCTTGTGTCCTTGGGCAAGACACTTCACCCGCTTCACCTTGGTGGTCAGAGGGTCTGGTGGCACCTCTGTCAGTGTGCCCCAGGGCAGCTGTGGCTACGATGTAGCTTATCACCATCAGTGTGTAAATGTGTGTAGTGTAAAGCCCTTTCGGGTCCAAAGGGGCTCGATAAGGGGTTATATAAGTTCAAACCATTTACCATTAGATTGAATAAGTAGTTGGGTAGATTAGATAGGTAGATGGATATATATGTTATTTCATTAAATGCAATTTTCTATTTGCTGTTAAACAGGTAAAAAAAAACTTTCACATTGTCCACATCTGACCTTTAACCTCATCTGCCAAGATTAATGTTAGTGTCAATTTCAACCACATTTTAGAAGTATTAGTTACAAGCTGATGATTCAAAATCTAGAAGCATATGCAGCTGTTGAAACCTGACAGGCATGTTCCCAAACCTCATTTGCTCTCTTTAACTTTCAGACACCTGCATGAAGTGCAATGTTCAAAAACAGGAACTGAGCAAACAATAGTCCAGCATTAAATAAAACAATAACAAATGATCAACCCAGAAGGAACAGAAAAAATGTGAATATTTCTACTTACTAATCACTGACTCAACAATCTGCCTTTAATGTATCCTGAGCCAGCAATGAATGAAAACAACAGTCAGCAGGGCCAATGCTGATTCACAGCGTAGGAGCAAAAACATCTTATCAGAGTCAACTCGCTAAATACCTCTGCTATAAACACCTCCCTGTTTAATCTCACGATTCATGAAAATAACATCACCGGTAATGCAGACACACAGAGATGTTTTTACTTACTTCCCATGTGAAAGTCCTGCAAGCTTTGTGACCTGACAGTTCCACTTCATGTTTTTTTTTCCTTGTATCGGCAGAAGTTAGATTTTAAATCCTAAATAACTTTTTTGAATAAGCTTGCCTTTTTGTATTTTAGTACATGCTTGACCCATTGGAAAGGCTGAAGCAGAATCCTGTAGCGGTTAAAGACGGATCAACTTGTGGAGAATTATCCAATCAAAGAGGAAGGTACCTGTTGTGCTCGGCAGGCATCCAAATCAAGCTAAATATAAACCTGAGTCTCCTCTTTCAGTCTGTTTTGCTTCTCTTTACTTAGCGCTCTCTTCTGTTCTAAACTTCAGTTTAGTGTATTTTTTTCAGAGTAACCCGCCTCTTACTGCCTGTTGTTCTCAGCTGTGTTCACTCCCCCAGGAGCCAAAAGTCATTTACCAGTGGCGATGCAATCCCTCCTCTGAGTCTCCTCCCTCCCTCCCTCCCCCATGTGGCACAACGTATCCAGGCCTGTCCTCCCAGCTACAGCACCTAGAAACACTTTTCCCTCACATTACTTCTGTTATGAGCGTTTCTCCTCCTCCTCCTATGTCTTCAAATATTTTCAGACATCAGGACAGCATGCAAACAAACCGAACTCCGGCAAAATATCTTCAACCTAATCTCCTTTAAGGCTCGGCTGCCAGCAAATATGCCAAGAATTTTCCGATTTTAAAAGAAAAAAAAAAAAAAGCTGAACTGAGGAACAGGGAGCAAGTCTTTGCTTTGGTTTCTCTTGTTCTATCAAAGGGGCAGGCTCAAAAATGAAATTCACACAACAGGTTGTAGTTCCTCTTAGACTATTTGTCGAGCATGACATAACAACCAGAAACACACTGTAGGTAACTCATGTCCGGTTCCCGGTAACATAAAGCATCTCGTCCATTTATAAACATATGGACTGTAAAGCATATTTTAGATACAAGGGTCAGAAATCGGGTGGAAACAGACACAAGAGCTGGGCAGGTATTTCAACATCAGATTAGATAAACGAGTCACATGGTATGACAGGCAGTCGTCACATAATAACTGAGATGGGCACACTCACCTTGTGCACAATGTCTCCTAGCTGTTTGCAGTGATTGAATATGTCTTTGGTATCGGTGTATCCACTGAGCTGAAAAAACTGATACCTGTAAAGATGAATTGTGTTTAAAATTAGTTTGGACAGAACAAGAGTAGAAGGGCTAATTAAAATTAAAGAAAGAAAACAGAGAGATTGAAATAATAGAGAAAGCAACAACATGAAAAGACTTTACCAACATCTATGTCTGACTGATTCTGGAAATAAATCCTAATCGTGATCATTTTGATCCATATAGTATTTGAGTTTAGAAAGATTGCATTTATTGCACCTAAAAAACAGTGAAGGTGTATATATATTCCCTGATACCTTCCTGTTGAAATTTCCCTTAAAGTAATTGACAAAGGGCTTGATCTACTAAGATCCCAAATAACAAGTGATAAAATGTGTGAAAGCAAAAAAATTGCAAGTGCTATTAGTGGGCATGTTGCAGGTGACCTACAAATAATAACGGGAGCAAAAGTGACCTCCCTACTGAAATAAGGATTGTTGCGTGTGCTACTGGCTGTGACCATGGAGAGTTTGGGTGAGCAGAGGGGCCATAAAAGAAAAACAAAGTTTGAAGCTGTAGAGTTGGAGGACTTTGTGGAGGAGGCAAATCATCCAGATGCAAGAAAATGCAATGCTGTAAGGAGTTTTCTGTAGGAGATATGGTGTAGTTTCAAATTGTGACCGGCTGCAAATCAGCCCTTAGGTCATCCACCACCTTTAAAAATGACATGGATAAATAGCTGTATAGATGATAAGTCTCTACTATGTTTATTTCTGACAGAACAGTTTCTCTTTCCATCACCTGTCATTGTACTAATGCCCCCTTCTTGCCACAGTGACCGCAGCCAGTTTGCACTTGCCTTGTAAACTTGCTAAATAAAGACAACGGCATAACCAGCAACCACAATCAGTTTCAAGTTTGATGAATCCCCCAGCGGGTGCTAAAATTTTCACGATCATATCCACAAACGTTTAGTAGATCAGACCAAAAGTGTTTATTAAGGCTATGGTATGTACAAATAAAAATTAGCCATGCAGTCCATATTGTAGGGCTCCATGAAATATGGTTTACTTTTTTCTCCCCAAAAATCTGTTTTACTTTTCCCAGTTTGATGTTTTTTAGTTGTTTTTTTTTTTTTTTGTTAAACTGGGCTCGGGACAAAAATAGTTCTGAAAGCGAGCCTCGTCAGCTCGCCTCTGACCTCAGACCGCCTCTGAATTATCTGGTGAATTAATTGTGAGTTAGGTATCTGGTGAGAGCGACGTTCGCTTGCTCTCAGTAAATAAAGCAAAGCCACTTTCTTTATTTCATCCGCTTTTAAACAGAGACCGGCAGAGGAAACAACAGAGGCTTTTCCCAACGCACGTCTATTTTCAAATTGAAAGCTTCTGTCCTAACTGGACACCAGGGTCGGGAGGCGTGCATTTTGAAATTTTTGGAGGCGCGCAACGCGTTTGGTGTAAATGTAGCATTAGTGTCTAATAATTTGGTAGATTAATACAATTTCAATAAGTAAATGAGTAACTAATCTAAATTTCATTAATATTGACAAATTTTAACAGATACGGAAGAAGTGTTTCAGATTCAAAGAACATGATGTTTTTAAAAGGTGCTTAAAATAAAGCTTCTCATGTGTTTTACATTAAAGTAAGCAAACAGTCTACAGCAATGTTTCAAGTACTACATATAAACTCCACTTCACAAACCTGTTGAGCAAAGAGAAGAGGCCTTTAGCAGAGGTTATGAGTTCAACAACAATGTTCAGAACCCCAGTGGACATCTTGGTGGCGCTCCGTCCATCATAGCCGTTGAGGCGCCAGCGGCTTTGAATGTTCATCTGCAGCGTGTGAGCAAGAGCGCTCAGCTTCTCTGTCAGAACTTTTAGGCTTTCCCCTCCAAAACCGTAACTCTGGAGAGAACACACACACACAAACACACACGTTACTGGTATCCAACCCATTTTAGGCCATTTTAGAGCCTAGCTCTATTTGAATACTCTAGGTGAATGTTTAGGTTTGAGAGTATTTCAAATACAAACACTTTCTTCAACAGACAAAACAACTGACTTTACCACTAATGCTAAAAGGCTACAACATTCAACCTTTCCCATTTTCTCTCAAACAGGTCACCTGATTGGTCAAATACATACAAAACAGATTTCATTCTATATCCTCATTTTACTTTTGGCATGGTAGAATAAAAAAATGTAAAATAATTTGGGGGTGATTGTTGGGCACCATCACTACTGAACATATCATTCATACAATTGGTTTTAAAACAAAAATGGCAAATAAAGTCACCATATTTCTTTCGCTAGCTATCAAAATAGATATAACTAGAGGTCAACGCCCTTATTCTGCCTCAGCCAATGCACACATGAGGCTGAAGCGATAAGAAAGCTGTTAGTATTGTGTGAAGGGGGGTTTATGTTGCAATAAGCCAAAGTAGTCCCTATTAGGTTTTGTGTAAGTGTGTTTCACGATGATGATGTCAAGTGAAACAAAGAGAACTCTGGATTGAAAAAGATGTTTCAGTTTGATCAGATGCAAAGCCTTCCATTTCATACAACGCATTAAGGAAAATTAAAAACCCAAACAGTGTAATATGAACTTCTCAGAGATCCAGTTTCAGCCACATGTTCTCCCATTCCAAGCATGGATTAAAAAAGAAAAATGCAAAAATCTTACTTTAGAGTATTTGTGAAAAGATTTTTGGGCCACTATGTTGCAACAGGGCTGAGAGCTTATTCACAACTGTGGGTAAGACTTGTAAAGTAATAAAACTCAGAACAAGATATTTTTTCTACATAGTTAAAATAAATCTAACATTCCTTGAAGACAGGCATACAAACCAACCACCTTACACGCCAACATTTCAAATAGCTCATGAGATCTGTTAGAACTCAGTATGTAGACTCCTCTCAGCTACTACCTCAGCATCTGTAAATGTTTGCTAATATTAATTATCTGTGGTGTCTGTCATGAAACAGAGTGACTCCAAAAGGTCACTATTATTTGTAGATGTAGATCCAATGATTTCAATTATCTAATGATAATAAAGGATTTCATTAAAATCCATCCAGCTGTTTGAGACACACTGATAACAGGCAAATTAATGAACAAACACACATTTCAAGGCAGCAGGTGACAATTATATTGTAAAGTAAAAATTATAATAGAGATTACAAACCTGAGCATGAACAGAAGCTATAATGCAATACGAATCAAAGCCATCACACAGCCAGCCAATCAGAGTGTAGCAAAAGATACACAGATAACCTTAAAAGTCCTTTAGAAATTTCCATCATCATTATTTTTTGCAATGACACAGAGACGTGACTCTTCAAAGACGCTAGAGCTAGAGCGTTACATTGTTGTGACGCACTCATCCTAGGGTCAAGAGCTTTCGACCGGTCAGGCTTTGTTGTTGCATCGTGCGGCGACAGGAACGAGCTCGTCAAACAAGTGGCCATGAATCTTTTATGGCCTTTTCCACGCTGCAGCTGCTAATTGTGGAGCTGTGAGCTTGAATGTGTTTGGACTGAGTCATGCCAGCGAGTGACGGAGGATTTTATGAATGAGAACAGTGCTGGCACTTCATTTTGCATCAAGTCAGAGAGGATGATTAGCAGGCAAAAACGACCCCATACTCATTTTGGCACGAGCATCATCACCTGCCGCCGAAAAGTGGGCGGATTTGTCTGTTAGCAGAAAAACTCATGAACCAGTGGAAGAATCAGAAAACAAACACTAAATCTACACATACAAATAATTAAGTTTTGGAGTCAACAGCCAAACAATGTTAGCAAATACAAAACTAGCTATAGCCCAATCAATTCTATAGATATTGAGCTAAAATTTGGTGGTAGTAGCTGAAAGTCATTCCCAACATGTATTCTGAGCACTAACTGATCATGTGAGAGCTTTGCATAAAACTTGGTCATTAAATACTGGGATTTGTCAATCAGCAAAATGACTCATTAACCACAGGATGGATTTTAATGAAACCTACAGAAAACAATCATTGAATGCACATCTACTACTGATTAACTTTTGGAGTCAACCTAATTTAAAGATGGCCATCACAGCTATTTAACAATAGCCAACATAAAATAGGTATAGCACAGTCAGTTTTACAGACACTGGGCTAAAATTTGTCCTAGTAGCTGAGGCTCATCCACATTACTCTAATTAGCATAAATGAACAAATCGTATAAGACCGTGACAGTATTATAGATAGTGTCTTTTTTTAAGAATTGACCTCAATGGCAACATCTCATTTTCTCCTTATAAGCCAATTTTAGTCTAAAACTGACATGAAAGGTGGTGGGAAATTTGCATCCCTTTGAGGAATGCTGGCCATTTTTATTCTAGCAGACTTTCTGTAAAACTCTTAATTCAATCCGTCTTTCAGTTGTTTCAAAACCTCAATAACAAGCAGTTTAAGCTGTTTTAGCTTGTTATGCCACCAGAGCTGGACATTTGCCTGCCTCTGTCCTGCTGAATCAATCCTTACAGTGAAACAAAGGCTATTCTGGAAGCACACCAACTCAATTACCTAAATCCTTAAAACCGTCTTACAAGTTTGGATAGTTCACAAATTTAATTATGCAGCAGAAAACTGTCAAAAAAATTAAAAGTAGGATTAAAGTATTCACTCTACATGATCCAGAAAGAAGAACCGGGTAAAGAAAATGAATGTGTTTGCTTGAGAAGTGAAAAAAAAACAATAAGAACTCTGAGCTGCTAAAGACTTTCTGAAGCAGGATTTAGAGAGCAGTAACTCTGGCTTGATTCTAGCTGGATTTATGAATGTTTGTCCAATAGTTGTTGTTACCACAGTGCAAACATCAGCAGGTTCTAAAAACACTCCAGCCATGGGGGGAAAATATATA
>JARVJO010000173.1:4226388-4241763 GCA_031762555.1 Cynodonichthys magdalenae | reverse complement strand
GATAAAATCCGATAATGTTTTTTTGGCGGATATCGGACCGATATCCGATATCAATATCGGATCGGGACACCCCTAGAGTCAATGTTGTTTCATGGTTGAATTCTAGTGATTGAAATGCTAACGTCTAATCAATGTTGAATCAACATTGACATAGTATCAGTTATGATTGAAAACCTAACATTATTTCAAGCAAGTCACCGACTACTTGTTGTATAATTTCAACATAGATTGCCTGACCATATTTTAATGTTGATTCACTCATATTTTGCTATCTGGGTGTTGTATCGGGTTTGTAACTTTATTTCCCCCTCCGTTAATTTAGTAAACTTTGTGCGAAGCTAGGTGGTGACCACAGTTATTTTATGAGCCAGAGGAAGCCAAATAAAGAATAATATCTGCCGGCTTGGGTAAAGGAGGTGGGTAGTGATTTTGCAGCTGCAGTCATTGTTGTTTTGTGTTGTTGTCATAATCTCCTGTCCCGTTTGTCTGTAATTTTTATTTAAATTTTTTAAACTTCCGTAGGTTACATTATTAATTTTCTATCAAACATATTTTCTATTGATCTCGATCACGTGTCTTTTGCGAGAAATATTATCATTTTTATCATCCAACCCTATGTTCCATACTACTGTTTTTTGAAGTAGCTCTTCTGTATTTAGAAGAGATTTTATCTCCATTAATAGCTTTGACCACATTTTGAGAGATTAAACATTTGTAGACAAACAGTTGAGAAAAGATCATATTTGAAGTTCAAGATAGTATCTATTTCCTGTTGTTTGTTTATAGATGTTTCACGTTGTGGAAAATCAGGTAATAGAAAAAATGTAGTTCTTAAAAAAATAACTAAACCTGACCTACACTCCTTACAGGGGTGAAGGATTTCCATAGACTCCTTGCATTGTTCCACATTTATGCAGTTATTTTTAAACGAATAAAAAAATAACCAATTTATTGTCATTTTTGAGGACCCTCAAGCTACAGCACACGGACTCCTGTGGGTCCCAGGGCCCCCAGTTTGAGAACCTCTGTGATGAATGATAAATCTATGGGCTCTGGCTTGTCCTGCTACACAAGAACAATTATTATTTATCAGAAGTATATTTATATGTTTTGGGGAGAATCATGGGGTGTTTTTTTTTTTTTTTAGACGATTTGTAACTGACCTGGTTCTAATGAACTGGCCATGCCTGTTTTAGTCCTTGTTTTTTTTTTTTGTTGTAACTTTAGTTCTTAGTTATTCTGAAATGAGGTGACTAAAATGAAACGACTTATGTGGCATTTAGTTTTGATGTAATTTCTTTGTTTTTTTTATATATTTTTTTCTTCTTCTTCAGTTTTGTTCAAAATAAAAATCTAGCTTCCTGGTTTGAAATGCAAACTCAATGCCGTGCTGTGACGTGATTCATTTTTAATAAAGACTTTATTTTTTTATAAATCAAGAAGCATTTCTTGGAAATCATCATTAGTTATGTGCTATTTAGGTTCACATTGAAAACACCGATTTAATCAAATCTTTTTTCCGACCTCTTATTTTTGTTGAGTGCCACCAAACAAAAAGCAATCTTATAATTTCATCCGACTCAAATTGCGTGTTCAAAATCCACAGCAGCCATGAGTAGCACATTGTTTTACAAATAACTGTGATTACCCTTTTCAAAGAGGTTTACCTGCTGGGGAATGGACAAAGGATGTGCTTTTCTGCGGGAGCCTCAGATTATTAGGTTTGCCTGTAGAGGAGCAAAGTGGACTGCTGCCACCCACACAGTCTTGCAAATACTCTCTAGTATCTCTCTTTTTTTTTCCACTTTCCTACACGACAAATGTGGTACATGTGCTGTCATAAACACTCATTGTTTTCTCGTCTGCTTTCTTGACAGAATGGGCAGAGCACTGCTGAGGATGGAGTCACAACTGCTGTCAAGGTATGTGAAAACTCTGGAACGGTGACACACGAACAAAAGACATCAAAACACAAATCCTCCGAATGAAACTGAAAACTTAGACACACCTGCACTTTGACTCTTGTATCTTTCTGTGAAGCTGAGCACCTGAAAGTGAATTTCATGGTAATCATCTATTTGGGCCATTTTCATGTCTGTAATGTGTCATATGCTTACATCTGTGTGTTGATTGATTCACCCTGGAGCTGAGTCCTCTGAGAGAATCAGCCGGGTATTGTTTAATGTGTTGAACAGTGTCTGAGTGAGGCTGATCGAGCGGCTCTCTGCCCCACAATGTGTTTACATCAAAGCAGAAAGGTCTTAATGCAGAGAGTGTGACGTCACCTGACCTGCTTACATGCAAACAAATCCTACAGAGCAAACTGTGTATCACCTGGCTCCCATTGAAAATCCCTTTTTCACTCCCTAGTTTGGCCTCTGTGCGTCTTTGACCAAGCTTGAAACTTGATCCCGTTTCCTTCTGAACTCTGTTACTGTCCAGTCATGCAGCAGAGGAAAAGGAAAACACTCCTTCTCTTGCTGTCTACTGCTTCCTTTTTTCTGGCCTTGTTCTTGAGGGAGAAGTCTTTAGAAGAGCTTGTCATCTCTTCTTTCTGCTCAGAACAATGCGCTGTGACTGAAGGAGAGCCGAGCGCACTGGAAAAGGGGAAAAACACAAAACGTTTCAGTCAAGAAGTTTACCACTGGTAATGATATTCTAAATGCCTTTGACCAGCCTGGTGCCTTTAGGTCATATCTGACTGGGCTGGGACTGTAGGAGACTAGTTTAAAAATACAAAACATAAGCAAATTTTCTGTTGAGGTCTTATTTATTGCTTGCTCAGGGTTGCTCCGTGGCATAGACAGTATAGGCATATGCTAAGGCTGCTGTCCATCTAGAGGGCACCACAAATGGGGGACAAAACAAATAAATTTTAATAACTTTTATTAGAGTATATTTGATTTAGTTTGTAGAATAATCACTGCTTACTCAAGTTTATGAAGGTAACTTGTTCTATGGGTTTCTCAGCTGCTTTCTTACTACATGAGGTGTTATATGGTACAGATGAATTTAAATAAATAAATTCACAATTTTAAAGAAATTTTTAAAAAATTTTCTGGGACCCCCCCCCCCTAGAACTGCTTCAATCCACAGCTCTTCATTACCATAAACGGGTGTTCCTCATTGCTGTTAGCAGATGTTTGCAGCTATAAGGTTGATTTCTGATATTCTGTTTTAAATTAATTATATTGTCAACTATTTTAATAGAACAACATGGTTTCTAAAGATCATACAAAGACATAATATCAAAGACACAACTGTTTAAATTGTACATGTAATGTATGTCAACTGGCAGTGAGATTTAGAAAATTGCACAAGGGGACCACTTTAAATTTTACCCAGGGAGCCAGATTAGATAGAACCGGCCCTGATTTGCACCCACAATTTGACAGACCAAAAAATAAATAAACTTAGCCTAGTTTGATATAAAAATGAGGAAAAGATACAGATATATTTCTTAATTTAAACTTCTAACTCATCATAAACAAATACTTTCTTTTTCCAAGAAAGCCTTTACAATGCAAATCTTACTGACGCTCACATTTATAAATATTAAGCTTTTATTGGTTATTTGCAGAGATGGTCAAAGTCTTCAAATCAAGAAATTGTCTGTAATTGTTAACGACAAAAATGTGACAAAACTTAATAACATGTTAAGCAATTTTCTATCTGTATGCAATAATGATGACAGAAACCAGGTCAACAGAATATGCAGAGAAACCTGAGAAGAGCGGTGATCACCCACATTTTGTGCTAATGACTTGTTTGGTGTTTCAGTAATCTGATATTTTTAAGAGTGGAAATCTTTTTAGTTGGCTTAACCTTTTCTGATCAGACCTGTGATTTAGCAGATTTTGTGCCTATGCTTCTCGGAACAAGTGGTGTGTGACTTCAGAATATATGATCTTGTTCACGTGATGAGATTAGGTCACCGGTCTCTAAATAACCTCAGAGAAAATGTACATCACACTGTGATAATGGGGGTGGGTTGGGGAGTAGACCTCGTCCCCAGACACCACGCTGGCAGGGCAGTTGTAACTGGACGCTGCAGCGATCGATATCAAGCTGCTGCTTAAATTCTGAGAATCTGATAATGGCTGCTGTTATCTACTTCAGCTCAGCCAGGGGAGATACCTGGCTCCAGCAGAGCTAATGGGACGGAGGGGGGTTAGAGGCAACAACTGAGAACATTGAAGCAGAAAGAAGGCTTAAAACCAGTTGTCCACTTTAAGGTTTGTGTGCATAAGTTTGGGATGCAGAGAGGTTAATCCTCTCACTGCTGGAAAAAAAAAAAGTTTCTGTCCACATGCATATTTGCATAATTGTAGGAAAATAAATACCTAAATGTGCTTTATGTATATTTCTTGTTTCTTAGGATGAAATAGGTTAAATGCATAATAGTGTAAGTGTGGGGAAAAATGAAAACACAACAATTTAAAAGCTTGTAATTGTCTTCTGATTACCTTTATTAGTATCTTGTATTATGAAAGGATTGTTGGCAAACACCTCTGAACAAAGTTGCAATTCCAGTTTATTGAGGTTTGACAGCATTCATTTATGCACAGAACTCTTTAATGTCTGTTCAGAACTTTTGAATCAGGTTCAGGGTTTTATCCAATTTTCTCTCTGGTTTTGTCTTGTCAGGGAAAAAAATTACATTATGTTCTTTGTTATACTTTTCACTAATGCCACAAGCCAAAAAACTGAGACTGTGATGTTTTTTTGGTAACCCTGCGATGTACAATGCGATATTAAAAAAATACAGGAATTTTCAACAATCAAGTTAAATAACACTTTAGGTTATGTTGCCAACCTGTTGAGGATGAAGTTGCACTGATCTTACCTCTTTTTCTGTGGATGTTACAGTATGTTTTGTCTGAATTTGAGAGTTTGTCTGGTCTTTTATTGTACTGGGATCCGAGTTTGTTTCCTTCTATCATGCGCAAATGTGATTTGCGTTTTACCAATAAATAAACCTAATGTGTCGGTCTCTTAGTTTCTGTTTTTTATAACATTCATGCTAAACCCTGTTTTACCTCTTTTCCTCTTTGTTTTTGTCAAGACCCTCATCGTCTTTCACTGATGACAGTTCTCTGAGAAACACTGCCATTGTTGTCCCTGAAGTTTTATGACAAAATTAAAGTTTAAGTTTTTTTTTTTTACATTAGGTCCCTCGAGCAGCTTCCTGTGGGCACCTTCAAAATAAAAGCTGTTTAGTGACTGATGATTTATACGTTGATTGAATTTGCCTCCTACATCGCAGGACCTGCGATGTGACTATTGTGCACAGAATCAGCAACACTCCTGGTTAGAACAAAGAATTGCATGCTGGGTATTATTGTCCTGCATTATGACTCAGTTTCAACCATAGTTTAGCGTATTTGAGCTTTTAGACAGATGACCTTAGAATATTTTGGTCAACTCATGTTTAACTGCAAGGTGACCATGTTTTGTGGCTACAAAACGAGCACAAACCATCACCACTCCGCCACTGTGCTTGACAGCTGGTTTAAGTTGTGTATGTTGATATTATGTACCGTAGTTTGTTTTTACCTTCTGATGATCACCAAACCTCACCTTTCCAGAAGTCTTATAAGTTTTTTTTTTATTTTTTTACAAATCCCAATCTTAACATGTTAATTATTAATAGATTTTACTTATGATGAACCTTTAAACATTTCATTCTTAGTTTTCTTTATATTTGTTGTCTTGAATGTTAACATTTACAATGCTAATTATGGTTTTAGATGTTACTTTTTTGAATTTCTGCCTTATATACTGTAGTCTAAAATTGAGGGTTACCTGATGCCATTTTTCCTTTCAGGAAAATTGGCAACAATCTTGAATGTTTTCCAATTAAATTAAAGAGCATCTTTCTCACTGTAGAATGAACTCTGCATTGATTGTAAATAACCTTATAACCCTTCCTATATTGATAGACGGTAACAATAACACTAAAGACTTTCTACATATAATGAAGGCACAAACACTCAACATGCTGTCTCTGTTGAGGTGTTCTGACAGGATCACTAGACACCAGTCACCTGAGAGGGCACTCAACTCATCTGTCTAGCCATCATGGGGGGGTGGGGGGATGGTATTACCCAGCATCTTACTCTGTGGCAGCAGGCCAGGAGTTCAGTGATTTTGTTCTCTCACAACAAATGTGGCATTTGGCCTATTTCTGGCATCAGATCACATCAGCCTCGTCGCCCTTGATGATGCCTTGGCAGAACATTTACTCACAAAGTTGGAACAATGAATATGCAAGCTTCAAAGTGAGATGTGACAAAAGCGGATGCTGTGAAAATCCACATCAGATCCTATGTGTTGTGGGGAGTAATCGTTCTGTATGTGATGAAAGGTCGGCTGATTGGAGTCGATGTGGCAAAAGAAAGGACGTGTGCCCAAACATCAAATTTAACCCTGAAAAGGATCACCATATGAAGAGTGAGACGAGTCATTTTACAACAAAGAAATGATTTTAAGTTCTTTCTTTTTGAATCTATTGGTGCTTTTCTTGGTTTTTCAGTTTAGCTTTCTTCTAATTTTAAGACATCACTTTTGAAGTGCCTCCACTCCTAGGAATTTGTGATGCACATTGGCTCAAACGAAAGTCAGAAAATCAGTTGTGTTTTTCAAACTTTGACACATTATATTCTAGATCCACCTCATGTTTGATTATATGAAAGCAGACAGATTGAGAGACTTCACATTTTAATATTTGTTCAGTTATTACCACCACATTATCAAAGTCATTTTTCCTGTTGTGATGCCATTTCTTTTTTATATTATGTTCAGATAAGTGATTTGCACTTTAAAAAAACTATTCTTGCTTAATGCCGCTTATATATTCTAAATGCAAAACTTGTTTCCTTTTGCATCAGAGTTTTGCTGAGTCACATGTTTAAAATAATGAGTTTTGCTTTTAAAAAGTACTGGGGTATTTCTCCAGTAATATAAATAACAACATAGCATTTGCTTTTTTTGCATCAATTCAAAAGATGCCAGAAGATGTTTCCATTTGTGTGGAAAACATAAAAGACTACAAAATTTACATATTTATTAAATAGAATGTTCTGTTTTAAATCTCACCAGTGGGTTTTGTTGATTCCAACTAATATTTTCTAAAATTAGTAAGAAATCTTCTCTACTATCAACAATTTTATACAAATATGTCTTAAAACTAAAAAAAAAAAAGTCCAGTTTTCATTCAAATTCATGTAAAAGCTCTGTTATGTTAAAAGATAAAAATGAAAAACAGTATTTTGGAGAAAAAAAAGGTGGACAGAGTTGATTCATATAATACCAATCTTTTGTGAACATTAAAGGTTATGAAATGACTTTGGATTTGCTTATTGAAAGGCTGACAGTTAACAGGGACCTGCAATTAAGAAGTCTTTCATATCTTACCCTCAGAGCGCGACATTAGCTTATTGTCACCTCAAGGTGTTGCAATATTGTCTCAGTGCATTGAGAGTTGGTTGCCATGGTTTTATTAAGGCAAGTGACAGCCATCCTCACAAAAGCAGACTTGGTTAGAATTGAATAATAAAATATTTTTTTCTGCTTGCATGAATGAGGAGCCCAGGATTTCTCTAGTTGATGATTAAACTGGGTGCGGAGCTGTGCTGTTATTTTCTACGCTGAATAAAAGTACTTGGCAATCTGAATGGCTGGTTATCCACTTCAAAAACAAACAGAGAAAATTAATTTGCACTTAATTTTGGTTTGAGTTTGTCTAGTTTCTGTGGGATTTGCTCTTCAGTATGAAGTCCCACCTACCCAACCTGAGGGCAGGAAGCAGCAGGAGGTATTGCCTTTTCCACTGGTGTTGGTGACATTTTTGTGCTCCCTAATGTAGATAATGGCTTTTTCACTGCAGCTTGCTGAGCGAGTGGTATTTGTGCTTCAGTGGTCGAGTGACTGCAGGGCATCGCAGGACAAAGCCAGGAGTGATGCGGTCGTCAAGGGAGGGGACGTAAGGAGAGAGAAAACAATGATTCTTGCAGCAGTGCAAACAGAAACAAACACATTTATTGAGCAAAAGAGTGAAGATTTAAAGGGTTTCAAAGATGGATTAAATGTTTAGCACTGGAGAGAATGTGTAGGTTGTCTTTTTTAACCTCTGGATTACTGTGAAACGCTTTCAGGAAATGGGAAAGTGAAAACCGTACAGATTTGTAGCTTGTGCAACCGTAAGTGTCTTGTTTCCACATGCATGTTGTAGGCATGGCAACTGTTCTCTCTTTTTTTTTTTTTCCCCCCCTACAGATCTCGCCTTACACTGGATTTACAGAGCATTGCATGACCCTCATATGTACACACAACGCACATGTTTAACACAGAGGAAGGTGCTAACTCTGCCTCTGTCATCAGAAAATGCTGATGCTGGTCTGCATGATGTAACAGTTTTACTGTTTGCTGCAGTCAGTGAATTCTGTTATGTTGTAATTCATTTCCCTGTTTTAGGATTATTTAAATTAAACTGCTTATAATGTCAGCTGTTTGGACCAGTTTGTTTCTGCCGCAGCAGTTTCCATATGAACATCCAGTGTGTATTTGAACATTTAAAACTTTTTTACCTCCCGAGGGAAATTTCTTCAGACACGGCAAGGTTTGTCCACTCCTGCTTTTCTCTGCTCCTCTCTGTTGTGAAGAGCATTACATTGCATATCTGCTTCTTATAAGGGGATCTTGGTCTGATGAATAAACTAAAAGCTCCCTACCATGCTGGAAGGCAGGAGGACAGAGGGAGGGGGGGCAGAAGTCTAAATGTATTTTTCAATCTCAGTTAGTTGTCTGTTCCTGTTTTCTGTTTTCTTGCCTTGCTGCCCTGTAGGGAATGCTGTTTTTTTTTTTTTTTTTTTTTTTAAGAAATGCATTCTGCTGTTTCATGCAGTTCTGCTCTGAAGTACCTTTTTAAATGTGCTAACTGCTTTATCTTTATGCTGTAGCTGTTCCTAGTGGGTTAAACTGCCCCCCCTGCAATTCCGCTGTTGAGCTTTTGAAACGCGCATTTATGGAAAAAAAATGGGCATTCAGCACTTTCTTAGTGGGTGTGTAGTTTTGCCCCAAGCATGTACTTTAGCTTAATTTATTTTCACATTAGAATCATGTGCTGAAGGTTGCAGTGTTGGAGATTACAACATGAACCACAGTTTAGTGTAAAGCAAACTGGTCCGCTTTCAACCTTTTCTTTGTACAGTATCTGGGGCAGTGGGTTTTTGACCATGCAGTGACCCTGTATCGATTCCAACTCTCTCTTTTGTTGAGAGGGTTCTGCCTGTTTTTTAACCTTTGAGCACATTATTGCTGTTTGAGGGAACATATGGTAAATCTAACACAAATCAAACATTTTTCCACACTACAAGGTTTACTTCTGAGTTTGATTACAACTGTTTGCACTGATCCTTCTAAAGGTACAATTTTAAAAGTCATGTTTAACGTCTGTTGCCTGCACTGTAAATGTTTGAAAATCAGACTGTTTTTATGTGCATGGCTTGCAAGACTGTACTGTAGGCCACACACCTGTTGTTGCTCACTTTGCTCTCATCATATCCACATTGGCTCATTTTGTTTGTACACATCCTGGCAGCCACCCACATGTTTGAGTTAATCTACTGGAATACACATTTGAAATAAAAATAGACTAGATTTTGACAGTTTAAAAAAATGTATTGGTATTATTATGTATCATTTGTGTGTGTGTGTGTTTTTTTTTTTTATTTTTTTTTAGACCTGGACATTTGGGATCTCTGTTTTCTGTTATTTAATATATATATATATACAGTGTATATATATATATATTAAATACACTCCTGATCAAACTTTTAAGACTAGTTAAAAAGGGGCAAGAATTCATATTTTGCACTGTTGGATCTTAAGAAGGTTCTAAGTAGAGCTTGGAAATGCAAAAAGAACCAAAGAGACCAAAAAAATGAGTAAGCATTTTATTGCAAACAACCATTAAGCTGAAACAGGCTGTTCATCAGCTGATCAAAGTTTTAAGACCGAAGCATTTAAAAGCCCAAATCTTTGCAAAAGTGTGTAATTTTCTGTCAGATATCGACAGTGTCGTGACCTTCTGATGGTAAAGGCAAAAAATGTTTCTTTTTGAACACGATCCGATTGTTTAACTGCATATGCAAGGCCTCCCGCAGTGTGCCATCGCTGCTGAGGTTGGACGCAGTAAGACAGTCATTTTAAACTTCTTAAAAGGTCCGGCCCTGAGCTGGAGGATCGAATTGACTGTCAAGACATGGGACGGTCATCGGCCCAAATTAAGCTGCAGTCCCATAACCATCAGATGGCATCTGCAAGAGAAGGGTTTTAAAAACAAAACGTCTTCAAAGCCTCGTCTCCTTCAACGGAACAAAATTGCCGATTTGAAGTTTGCAGAGAGCATCAAACATGGGACATTGGGCCTCATGCAAGAAAATTTTCAGATTCTTATTCTAAATTTCTCTTACTTTTTTTCGAACGAAGGGCTCATACAAACATGTCACTTCAGATTCAGCAAACGTGTCTAACTTCAGGAAAAATGTTAACTGAGCAGCGTAAACATGATGAATTCCACCTGGTTATATTCAGGTACTCGTGCACGAGGAGAGGAAATTAGCATAATTACCACTCCAATAATACCATATAAGGCTATGCTTCCTGCCACACATACCAGGAAGTGTTCATTCATTAAAATGGCAGCGAAAAGTAAAAAGAACTTCATGAGTTCAGCGATTGAAGTCCTGCTCTCAGTAATCCAGAAAAAATAAATCTGTAATTTTTAGCAGTGTCAGCTGTGGAATTAAAAGTCCTGCTAAAGCCGAGGAAAGAAATTATGTCTGCTGTTAATGTTGTTTTCCGTGGGTCATACAGCACAGAAATACAAATCTAATTCATATTCATCTCTCTCTAGTCCTGCTCTTGTTCTCTTTTGGCCATATATTTTTAATTTAGGTTATGTGGAAGAAATGAGGAAACACCTGTGGTAAATAATTTTAATTTATTCAGAAGAAGAGCATTTAGACACAGCACCACAGCCCGGACCATCTGATGTGCCTGTCCCCCCACCGTCTCCCATGCACGCAAGTGGTGTCAGATGCAGTTCTGAAGAATCAAGAAAGCATTTTAAAATGTCTCCAAAATATGTCTGGCACTTTGGAGAAAACAGTCTTAGTCTCTGTGCTGAAAAATCTCAACAAAATTAAATTTGCTTAAAAAATTAACATGTCTGAATAAAGCTGTTGATTATGTTCACTTCCTGTTGACCTCATTATATACCGAGAAAAATTAAAGTTCATGTTTTCTACATGGCACATTGAAGGGGGCACCATCATGATCTGGGGGCTTTTTCCTTCAGTGGAACAATGGAGCTTCAGGTTGTGAAGAGGCATCAAACAGCAGCTGTGGAGATGTTGCAGGTGGTATCCCTCATGACTGAAGGCTGTCGTTTGTGTGGTAATGACTGGGTTTTTCAACAATTCACAATGCCCGCCTGACAAAAGACTTCTTCTAGAGAAATAACATCTCTCTTTTAGACCTTCCTGCATCTTCCCTGGATCTAAATCCAATTGAGAACATTCGGGGTTGGATGGCAAGAGAAGTTTACAAAAATGGACTCCACTCCAAGACAGTGGATGCCCTCTATAACCGTGTTTCCATCAACGTTTTTTAATTCGCATTCTGAAGTTTTGCATTAGAAAAGGTGAAACGGCCTGATTCGGAAAAAACCTTCCTCTAACACGCAAAACAGTTTATACGCTCGCTTGAGGTGGTTTTTGGGTTTTTCAAAAATCGTTAAGGCACAAAAGGAGAGATGGAAACACATTTGCCGAATAAGTTCTGACGTAGCGAACATTTACCTCACATGGTTGATCAGCTGTTGATCGCTGTCTGTCTGGTACCAGACTGCAGCTGGACCCTCCTCCCGCTGTCAACGTCTCCTCAGTTATTCCCGTAACGTAAAGAGAATTGCATTTCTTTTTCTACGTCTCCAGACAGCACGTAACAACGCCAAAACTTGTTGTTATGACGGAATAAGTACAACACGTGCCTGAGAACTTCTCTCCATTGTCCTGGGATGTGTAGTCCCTGAGAGTTTGCGACTCCTACTTCTTGTTTACTACCAACATGCGTCTGACGTAATTACATTTTGCGTAGCCTGGGTGATTCAATTCAAGCCAGTTGATGGAAACATGTCTGAGTCGCATTAATTATTTCCTTTTTTGCGAAACTTTAAAAATTCGCTCAAAATTCAAAATAACATTGGATGGAAACACAGCCTATGAAGCCATCTTCACCACTTGGAGCTACATTCTCTCTGGGCTTCTGGAAACACTAGCATCAAACAAGATGTTGATGTGATTAACAAGAATGGTGCAGCTACTCATAACTGAGTCATATTTTTCAAATTTATTTCTATTTTAGGAATTATTTTTTTTGGGAATATGGTTTTAAACTTTTGATCAGCTGATCAAACAGCCTATTTCCTTTTGATAATTGTTTGCAATAAAATGCTTACTCAGATGTTTTTTTTGTCTCACACGCATTTCTTCTTTTTGCATTTCGAAACTATTCTCAGAACCTTCTTGCACAAATATTTTATAATACATTTCGGAGACTTAAATGTAATTTTCTAACTAGTCTCCAAAAATCAGCCCAGAAAAATACTGTCTTAAGTCATACAGTGTCATAAAAGTAGGCAAAGATCCCAGAAACCAGCACTCGATACAATAAAGTTTTATTTATTGTGAACAAGATGATAGTCTTTATTGATAGACTTTATTGCAGTGAGAGCTGGTTCCTGGTGTGTTTAGTTGGGTTATAAAACATTAGACGGTACTTACAGAACATCAAAAAGTTTATATAACTGCTAAAAAAACCTACTGATAATAGCAAAGAATGCAGCACAATTTGAGTTGAAGTTAAATAAATTAAAAGATGCTACACCTCTAAACCCACCATTGACGAGTTACATGAAACTTAAGTGAGTCCTCACAAAGTGACAACAATTTTGAGATAAACTCAAATTCAGGCTCCAAGCCACAAAAAGTGATATATTTTTTATTACATTCCTCAACCATCTGTTTGTGTGTTTGTTTGCCAAGTTCCACTTAGTACCAAGATTTTATTTTTTTTTCAACTGCTATCAACAGGCCATGACTTACATTGGTTTACTTTAAAAGAACAGACTTGGAGACGCAGTAAAGATACTAAAGTAATGAAATTTTCATCGTATTCCCAACCATTTTCCAAGTATCTTCGACCACCCATCCTCCAGTCAATATCAGTTTCTTTTCAAAAATTTTCCGTTTGATTGTCGGCGCAAGAGATTCTACAACTAGTCACTCCTGCTTTCCAACCTTTAAACAGGAATCAAACCATGTTTTCACAAGTCACCTCTCGTGTGTTCGTGTGAGTAACAGTATGACTGTACAGCAGGAGATTACTGGAAAAGGGCACTAGCGTTCAGCTGACCCTCTCGAGCTCTATAAAGGTTAGACAACGCCAATTAAATTTCAGATGGAATGATGATGACTTCCTGTTCTGCATCGAAACATCAAACTTCTTTGGTAAGAGGCAAACATTTCCTAGAAAACCCAGCTATCATCTTGTCATAAAAGAAAAACAAGCAAATAGAAAAGATCATGAAGTCTTGCCAGAGGAAAAGTTCTCGATGCCAGTATCTGCTTGGCTGTGGTCTCCGCAGAGCTGAGGCCTGTATTAACAAGGTCTGCACACGCCTTGGAGCTTCAGTGAGTTTAACAATTCACATTCCACTGTAGAAGGAGAGGGAGGGGTTGGCAACAGGACACCGAAGGACTGAGTAGCGTTGTACATCACTTCAGGATATAGAACTTAATGTAATATTGTGCACACATAATATATTGTTTCTCCAGCTACTTCTTTTTTGTCTTGGACTCAGTAGGACTTGTAAAAATTTGCATGCATTTAAATATAATTCCACTCAGTTTGTTATTCCTGGTGCTAAATAAACCCTGAAATACTTCAGCAGTACCGATTCATACAGTTCTAATTCTTGAGCAGTGATTTAACTGTTTCTGCAGCAACTAAGTGTGTGCTGTCAACATGCAAATTTTACAGAAGCACTGGATTTGATTGAACTCTATGTGGGGGGAAAAATGTCCACTATTCATTTTCAGAGGGAGAATTTCTGATGGCAGCTCAGGAGGGACACTGCTTGCACTCGTCAGACACACACACACACACACACACACACGTATGCACAAAGACAAACGCATCCAGACATCCTCTGTGACGTATTGGGCCTTTTTTTTGTGCTTTAGCAGATATAAATATCTTTGTCTTGGTGGCAGCTCTGCCATTAGAGCATTCAGTGGTTTGAGAGCTTTTTTACAACCAGTTTGTGTTAGGACACCTATAGGAAGCTGCTGCCTTCAGCTACACACACACATTTACAAACACACACACGGCCCAGATATAGCAGAGCCTCAGTGCACTGTACATGCCTGTCTGCCTCTGAAGAATGAATATTTCATATTTTTTGTTTGTTTTATTGGACTGCTCATCCTCTGTCCTTCTTGATGTGCTGAAAATGGCTGTCTTCCAGTTCATACAGTACATGACTCAGCCAGTTAAACCTCTTGAGCCTGATTATGAGTTTATCTCAGAGTTGACCAAGCTTATTGATCTTTTCCACTATTGCCTTCTGTTTTTTTAATTTGGCTCTGTTGATATTTCCTTTGTATTATACTTTTTACTCCTCTTCATCTCCTTATATTATTCAACCTAACAAAGCGAAGCACCCATATCTTTGATCACCCAATAAATTCTGCAAAACATTGATTAGTACCTTACCTTCTATGTTTTTTTTTATTGACTTGTTAAGCTTTCCCTTATTGTCTCAAACACAGCAAAGATTACCAATAACTTGATTCCATAGCTGCAGGTATCCTGAGGTTGTGTTGGCTGTAATAATACCGGGAGACTCAAGAAAATGTCCTCAGGAAAGTCAACGATAACAAAGATTGTCTCACATTATAGTTGTGCTTAAAACTGATTTATTGCAGACATTGCACTTAGATTGAGGTATTTTAAGGGTGCATTCACACCAGCTCTGTTTAATCCACTTTGATCGAACTCTAGTTTGTTTGCAGGATTTGGAAGTGAACTGCACCAGCTGAAAATGTAAACAAATGTTCCCATTTTGGTCCCCAACAGAGTCTACTCGACTATCAGGTTTGAAAACCCCCCAAAGCTAAAATAGTCATTCTTTTTCAGCTTTGTTTAATCCTCAGAAGTATGTAGTGCGTCATATCTATTTTAGATTATGGAGACTTGTTATATATGAATGCCTCAGCACAATATCTCAAAAAAATTGATGCTGTCTAT
>JARVJO010000173.1:4202710-4226288 GCA_031762555.1 Cynodonichthys magdalenae | reverse complement strand
AAAGAGACAGAGACCAATTTCAAGGTGTTTAGAAACGGATATGATGAGAAGTCAAGTTTATTTTCTATATAAACATATAAAGAGCATTTTAATAACAACTAAAGGTGACATAGTTACTTTATTATGGTATAGAATTTAAATATTTGCCTGAGAAACACATAATATTGCCCCTTTAAAATTTGGTTGCTTTAGCTTAATTATGATCAAGTTAAATTAGTTGAGTTAGCTGAACCTAAAATTACAGTACATGATGGATGTGGGGTGACAATAGTGACTGGAGGTAGGGGAGTTGCCCTATGGTTGCCGGTTCAAACCCCCACTCCGTCTAACTCAGTTGTTGTATATGTAAGGGTGAATGACTGTAGTGCAAAGCACTTTGAGGTCCTTGGACTTGAGAAACATATAAAAGTTCAGGCCATTTACCGTGTACTTATTAGTAGGCAATGTTGGTAACTTAAAAAGCTGAGTGGAAATTGTTGCAACAATCTTTTAAAAGTTGAGCCAACAAAACATTTTTAGGGTGTTGTTGTGGTAAACAAGAAATCCAGACAAAATAAAACCTGTCACTGATATATCTATCGTTAAGTCATCTGTATCTCCCAGTCCATCCCCACTCTGAGGCTCAGGTTTCTCACTGTCAGCATGCAGCAGGACTCAGAGTACTCAAACACAGCTGATATGTCTTCAGTGCCTGGTAATGAGAAAAAAAACATTTTAATTCTCACTTAACCAATGCTTTTTTCCTCCTTAAAAGTGATTTAGTTAAAAGTAATTGTCTAATACATATATGTGGTAGAGCAATCCTAGTCCTTGAGGGCTTGCATGTTTTACATGGTTCTCTACTCTTCAGCAGGTCGTCATGTTCTGCAGAAGTCTGTTAATCACTCCTTCTTTCCAATCAGGTGTGTCAAAGCAGGGAAAAATCTAAAACATGCAGGATAGTGGTCCATGAGGACCAGGATTGGATACCACTGTAATAGAGCAAAGAAAAAAATGTAACAAGAGAACCACCAACAATTCATAATATGCCTGTCAGTAAAATTGGAGAAATCAAATCCAAAGCTTGAAATCCTTCACTGAACTATCCTGAATATATCTATCTATTAAATATATACATGATTATGGTGGGGTTAAAGGTCAGTTTCACTAATACTGACTTTGTCCAAAGTGTAAATGAACAAACAGTCCAATTAAAAACTGTCTAGAAACATAAAACTATCAGTTAAGAATTTTCCTGTTGATGACCACCAAACCATTTTATGATGAGAGCAAACTTTAAAAGTACCACTCAAGATTTCTTCGGTGGAAGTAGTCTTAATAAAAACCAGATTGAGTCATAGTCTGATAACCTTTTCTATCCTAAACCTTTGTGCAGTTAAAAGGAAAAATAAGTAGGTCCTCTGGACGGGTTCTTCTTTAATGAAACGTTTCGTCTCTCCTCCAAGAGACTTCTTCAGTCTTAGGAGTTTCAGGTGAACTCAGCCTTATAAGCACTGCCTCCACATGGAGAACCAACAGGGTTTTTAATTTAGAGCTTAAACAAGAAATTGTCCAAAGATAGACAGTTTAACATCCTGTCTTAAGACAGGCGTATCAAATTTAAATACCATTGAATGTGTGTCCTAATATCCTTTTATCCACAAATAGAAAATTATCTTTTCCATTCAGTCATAAAATGATGTATGTTTGCATCCACTTCGTCATGAGATGATTTTAGTTTAAAACACTGCCATAAAAGGAAGACCCGACCTCTAATTAATTAATTAATTTATTCAGTCTGAATGAATGCGCAGACAATGTGAAAGGAGCTGTACTGCTGCTGATGAGCAATGAGAGTGCTCTTGATTACAACACAAGCAGAACTCCTCACCTGGCACACGGACACTGATGGTGGACGGTTTGTTCTCCAGCCCCAGGAGGGTAACTGACTGAATGACCGTCTCACAGTCAAATGTTCCTTCTTCACTGGCGGGACTGTAAAAAGCAACAACAAACATTAAACCATCCTGTGTGAGCATCAACGCAATCATTTTGTTTTGACCAATTCTGAGAGTTTAACATCTCCTGTGTGATTTTTCACACTTAGTCTAAAACCGGAGCCCTTTAAACGCAGCCTGAGGATGACTCACCGGGAGAGCAGACGGCCTGACAGCATGGTGAACCTGCGCAGACAGAAGGCCTTTCTGTCGCGGTATTTAAAGGAGTGGCCATCATCAAGGTACAATTCACCATCAGCGCTGCCCTGCAAAAAAACAAAAACAAAGCAAAACAAAAAAAATTATGTCACTATAGTCAGGAATTTACTAATAATTATACAGAAAGAACATAAAACCACTGTCCCACTGAAACTGAATTATCAACATACTATATCCAGCTAATGCAGAAAAGTGATTAAATCCTGCGACTTCAAGAAATAAATGATGTTGTGAGAATGCAAAATTCTGAGTATTTTCATTGAATTCAAAATTTTATTTTTAACATATATCAGAAGTCATGAACAATTCAAGATGGCTGCCAAAGTCAGATGATTTCAGAAAACCAAAATAGTGGTTGGTAGCAACACAGGAACACTTAGTCCAAGTCAGGGGTGTCCAGTCCTGGTTCTTGAGGTCCACTATCCTGCATGCTGTAGAGGTTTCTCTGCTCCAACACACATGATTTGCATGAATGTGTGATTCCAAGTTTTTTTCAGAACTTGAAGAGGTAACTTGGTCACTGAATCAGCTGTACTGGAGCAGGACAAGGATCGGACACCGCTGGTTCAAATGCTACTCATTGCTCAAGGTCTTTGCTTAAAACTTTTGCCTTAACTGTTGGAGTCAACGGTGCTAATAGAAGTTTTGACCAAAACATCATCATTTCTTATCATAAGATAATCTTAGTCTAAAACACTGACATGAAGTGCAGCAGGCGATATGGATACTTTCAAGGAATGGTAGGCTCATTTAACAAATTTAGGATGAAAAGCACTAAACATACTACAGACTTAGTTTAGACTACGAAGCCATAACATAAAACCAGGAGGAGGTCAATTATCGTTCTCCCCATGTTACTGTTGTCATCACACAACAAAAAGAAGAAAACTACAACCAAGCCCCAAACTTCCAAAAACAAATTCTTAGCATCAAATATCTTGAGACGTCGACTGTGTCTGACCTAAAAAGTCAGAGCTGTTTAGGAAGCATGAAGGGAGCTTATAAAACATAAATCAACTGCAGTGACTGACTGATGTACAATCCTAATATATTCATTACAAAACTAGCTGTATCCACATCCAATACATAATGCAAGTAAGATGAACAGGAAATCAAAAAATCAGATCCATAAACTGCTCCAGCTGTTACCTGACTGTTTAAAGCCACGGTGACAGAAAGAGGCAGCTGTTGGAAGTCAGCCGTGCACGTACCGCTTCCTGCTGACCTGCAGACCATCGACCCGCCCCGCTGAAATACTGGAACCTGTCCGGATCAAACGTCAAACTGAGGTAAAGTCTGCATTTTAATGGATTTACAGTGTTATCTATTTATATAATATGAGAACTATGACGCTCCAGTGTTTGCTGGATTGTGTTACAATAAAAGGAAACACTAACTGTGTCCAGAGTGACTGGAAAAAACAAAGTCCTGCCTCCTTTGTACGCCTCACCAGAACTGATGTCATACCAAACCTAGGAGGTAAAAAAACAATCTTGAACAAAGTATAAAACAAATACATAACATTATAACAGCTTTTATATGTTTTTCTTTTTTTGCTTTTGTTTTACAAACTGGTGATTTCCTTACCTCAGTACAACCAGGAAGAAAGATTTTGACTTCTTGAACTCCTGGTTCTGTTACAGGACAGGCTAGCAGGGCTCCCCCTGCATAAAACAAAACACAGCACAACCTAGAGAATTAAAATTGTAGAACTAAAACGGTTTGTTGGAGAGAAAAATAAAGACTTCTCACCGATCATGTACTGAGTGTCCTCCGCAAAAGTCTTCTCTTCCTTTGAAAATTCCACCCACAGAGGCCTGTACAGTAAAACAAACAGTTAGCCCAACAACTAAAAAAGATATCTACACATCTGATAAATAAAGTCAAAACATGCCAGAGTTTTAGACTAAGATTATCTTATTTTAAAAAATGATGTAGTTGTAGCTGTTATGGTCAAACCTTGAAGATAATGTTATGTGGAGACTCAGCTAATACCACATCAAATTTTAGACAAACATCTGTAAAATTGACTGAATTATAGTGATTTTCATGTTGGCTAATTTCAAACAGATGTGGTGGCCATCTTGAATTGGGCTGACTCCAAAAGCTGGTCAGTTGTAGATGTACATCCAGAGATTACATTCTGAAAGTTACATTAAAACCCATCTAGTGGTTCATGAGATTTTTTGCTAGCAGACAAACAGAACTGGCTCCAACAGTTTAAAATTTAGGCAAATATCTCATCTAATGAGTAGGACTTGAAGTATGTTTTGTTAATGAACTTTTAGTGTTTTAACATGTTCAGTCTACACAATAACTGACTAGACAATATATCAGTGTGGCTGCAGTACTTTTACTGAACAGCAGATGGAAGCAACACTAACCGGACAGGAGGCAGTCCACAGGTGTGAGCCTTGTGGAAAAGTGTGTACCAGTATGGCAACAGATGGTACCTGAGAACAGAGGAGAGTTTGTTCAGCTGACACTTTGATTCTCTGCAACGTTACTGTAGTGACTGAAAAAAACCAAAACTAGACCACAGAAAAAACTAGAAGAAGAAGAAACAAAACAGGAGAATAGTTGCTAAAAGCTAAAATGAGTAAAACAGTAGACACAGAAACTAAAATGAGCAAAGCAACAACTCAAAGTTAAAACAAGCAGAGCAGTAGCTAAAAGCTAAAATTAGCCAAACAACAACAAAAACTAGCAACAAAGCTAAAGTCTCAAAACAGCAAAACAGTAGCTAAATGCTAAAATGAAAAAATGTGCTAACAACTAAATAAAAGCAGGCAGAAGTCAAAAGCTAAAATTACCAAAACACTAGATGAAAATGGAAAATGAAGTAAATATGTTTAAGTAAATTTAGGAGGACGATTGCAAAGATTTAAAACTCTTTCAGTGTAATATACAAGAAAAAAGTGTAAATAAACTTAAATAAATCTAAATTCAAAATCAAAAATCCCCACCACAATATCCTGAAGCAACTGAAGGATTTGATACCTGAATGTCTGAAATAGTTGAAAATATGCTGAAGTTGTTGGTATTTTAAAACATGTATTGAAAATTTGTTTTCACAGATTAACTTGTTTTCATAACAATAGTAGATTCAAATTTTTGGGGAGTAGTTGTGACAAAATATTCAGCCTCAACATGCCTTGTGTAGAAAAGGTTTTTCTGTGTATTAGATGTGTTAGGAAGAAAAAACCTTTTAGCTGGAGGATACACCTCAACATGACGCTAGGATTCACACACAATAACAGACTGACCAGACGTTTCAGAAATCCTTACCTTTGTTGGATGACGGTGCGGATTGCTGCTGTGATTTCTTCTCCATAAAGCCAGGGTTCACGCCGTTTCGTACCCATTGCAGAGTGACCTCGGAAAAATGGCTGCAAGGCTGCAGCCTGGTACCAGCGAACCAACAACTCGGGGTCTGGATCCTGAACAAAGCCACCGACATCAGCTAAAACACCAAGAACAAGGAATACAAGCGATATTAAGTGTCATACAACAGGAGAGAAAAAGCATTTCTTAGCAAAAGGAATGCACCCGCCACCTTTCTGCAAGTTTCATTAAGATTTATCCAGTGGTTCATGAGATATTTTGAGAACAGATAATTACCTCCACAGAACACTATGCCTGCCAAGCTCAAAGACAAAACCATTGGAACTGAAATCTTCAGATACTCCCAGCGGGCGACGTTGTCACCGGTCCATACTGCTCCTGTACCCCAAATAAAGTCAGCAGCAACAAACGGCGCCGTTAGGGATCCAGACAAAAAACCTTAAGAGGTGATTTCACCAGTTTCCTGTTAAGAACTCACCAAATCTCTGTGACCCGGCGAAGAAAGAGCGGGAAAGCACAAACGGTCTCTCCAAGCCTCCTGAGCGAGTTATTAGGCCCTCCACTGTAGCCATGTGCTGCAAGAAAACAAAACTTAAAAATGATTTAAATTAGCTAAAGTTTCTTTAGTCAATAAAAACATTCACGTGTATATTTAAAAAATAACTAGTATGGGATTTACTCTGAAACCAATGAGCCCACACACCTGGTAAAAGCCGTAGAGATTGTGTAAATCTCGATGTTCCCAGCCCCCATGATGCACTGCATCCTTTGACATCGTCTTCTCTGGACCATCGAAAACAGACGGCTCATTCATATCGTTCCACACAAACAGCGATGATGTCGAGCCCTGTATGAGACGGAAACATTTAGAAATAAAGAGAGCAGGTCAATATTTGTTGTCCTCAGCAGACAATACTGATTTAAAAAGAGAAAAAAAAATACATGTATTCTATTAAAAAAATATGATTTATCAAAGGAGAAACAATCAAAGCCCTTTTAACAGGCCCAAGTAACGATTTCCTGATTTAACATTTTTATTATGTTTAACTTGATTAAATTGTTAGAAAAAAAATGCATTTCCTAAAAAGTACAATACAAATTTTGACTTTGCTGAAATTTGCTTGAGAAACTAAAATTGAGTTAAAAAAAATCTAAAGGCTAGCTGGAAGTTGAAAGAAGCAAAATGCTAACTAAAAGCTTAAAAAATTAAAACCAAAGCAAGAAGATAAAAGAAGCAAAAGGCTAGCTTTAAAAAAAAACACAAAAAAAAACAAATAGGTTGCTTAATACAGTATATAAAAAAGCTAACTAGAAGCTTAAAGTGATAAAAAAAACGTGTTAAAAGACAAAATAAATGCTTGCTAAAAGCTACAAGCAGCAAAAGAGCAACTACAAGCTAGCTAGAAGCTAAATGTAGCAAAAAGCTATATAAATGCCTAAAGTAGCTTAGGAAGACAAACAATAGAGCAAAAACACTGAAGCAGATTTCATACAGAAAAAAGTTTTGAAGCAAATAAAAAGATCTGTGTGTTTCTATGGGGAAAATATAAATATTTAAGTAAAATGTTTTGAAAAATAAAGTCAAGACTAAATCAGAATTCACACAATAACATATTGGTACAATTGCTCTGTTCATTTTTTAACTAAGTAAAAAAAATTCAGCTTTCTTTTGTTTCCTTCTGTTGTGAAAAAGAATGGTCTTTATTGATAATCACCTTGTATTTATCCAAACTGAAGCACCTGGAGTACCATGATCGAGTTACCGGACTGCTGAAATCAAGATATGAAGACTCACCTATGAAAAAAATATTTAGTAAGAATTGCCAAAATAAAGAATATTAAAGGCCTAGCATCGCCCGCTATAAGTTTTAAACTAAGATCATCTTCTAATCAGGAAGGACAGAATTATAACCAAATGTGGTCAAATCTTGTGGGTGGAATTATGCCCACTGAGATCTAACCCAATGTGTTAGTACTCTGAGTTCTGAGGATTACTCTCAGCTACTACCATATAAAAAATTGGGCTCAATTTTAGTAAATTTGTCATATCCATTTTTATTTTGGATAAGATTGATTAGCTTTGACAGCCACCTTAAACAGGGCTGACTCCAAAAGTTAAAGAGTTGCAGATGTACAGTACATTCAGAGAAAACTTTGAGTTTCATCAAAATTCATCCAGTATTTTATAAGAAACTTTGCCAACAGACAAACAAAGTTAATTGCATAGGTCAAGCAAAAATGAGTGAATGTTTACAGAGCATGCATTCTGCAGGGTTCATGCAGGTTTCAGTAAGTTAAATTTAAGACCTTTTCAGGACCATCAGGAATGACATTTAGGACCAAACCGACGCATTAACAGAAACATTCAAATGGTCTCAGAAATTTTAACATAGAAACGTTTTGTTGCTTTATTTGCCTGCATTTATCATGGGATTTGTAGTTTAATGCGTACAAAGACCGGTAGCAAACCTAGCACTTCATGAAGACAGATCGCATCAACCTCTGATTACAGAGCTTTACTCTGTTTATTTATGCAGCCGACGCTTCTCGGGAATGATTGAAAGTAAAAAAAATGAAGACTTGACAAAATAAAATTTAAGACCTTGGATGAAAATCTGGGCATTTTTAAGACTTTTTAGGCCTAAAATTTTGATTTTCAAATTTTAGACTTTTTAAGACCCTGCATGAACCCTGTTCTGTATATATTCTTTACTTTTTCATATGCAGAGACACTTTAGTATTTTATAAATATAATAGAAGAAAAGTTTGTCCAAATTTTAATTAAACTCTGTGGTGAGTCAAACATTACCAGGCCAGCATGAGCCCCGATAGATCTGTCCCTCTCTGTCCTTAACAAAATGTCCTCCATCTCTGGCCTCACAGAAACATGACCAATCACTATCATCCTTAATGTGGGGGTCACTTATCACAACCATCTAAATAACATGAAACAAAAAGAGCAATAAGAGAAGAAACTGTTTTAAAATAGAAGACAGTGTTGTAAAATCTGCAAGTAGAAACCAACCTTCCTGTTTTTTTTCTCTAAATGTTGCTGAAGCTTCACTGGTTCAGGAAAGGCAGCAGGGTCCCAGGTGAAGTAACGCTTCCCGTCTGTGTGCTCGATGTCCAGCCAGATGACATCATAAGGGATTTTGTGGAGATCAAATCCAGCATCCACGGCCTTCACGTCCTCCTCGTCGTTGTAGTTCCAGCGGCACTGGTGGTACCCCAGTGCAAACAGTGGAGGAAGAGCTTGGTACCCTGAAACCGAAATAAATTGTTTAGCTTTTAGATCTTCTTTGTGAAGTGTTAAAATACATCCTGCGTTGTGTGGGCACCTGTCAGCTGAGCGTACTGGCTGAAGAGCTGATGTGGGCTGGGCCCTAGCAGAACCATGCAGTCTATCACGCCGCTCTCTGACAGCCAGTGGACGTCAGTGTGAGGCTGAACCCGCCTCCTTTTCACCTGAGGTGTTTGCTCATCCTAGAAAAGACAATTTGGTTGTGTTGGATATTTTATGGTTGATTAACTGAACTTTAGATACAGTTTTATACCTTTTACTTTGTGATTATGATAAGTCGTATTCATTTATTTCAAACAGAGAATCAACAAGTCTCTAATATGTGCCTCGCTCCAGTAGTATAAACATAATAATTTACATTTTCAGGGTTCCTACAGCTTAAGGCAAGTGAAATTTAAGACTTTTTTTTATTGCCACTTGAAATGAAATTTAAGAACAACTTCTAATAAAACACAAATGGAGAAAAAGAATAACAGCAACAATTTTATCCAAATGTTTAGATGCTAAAGGAATTTGTTTAATTATTTTTAAAAAAATGTAAAAAAATGTTACCAATCTTTTTTAATAGTGGAGACAAATTGCAATCACCCTACTTACGTGTTAACTTTTTAAGACATTTTAAGGCTAATTAAGGCCTTATTTTTGGATTGATGAATTCATTGCCTTTAAAGACTTTTTAAGGATTTGCGGAAACCCTGATTTTAGGCGATCCAATGCCGACGTAAGAGGGACCACCCCCAGGGAGTGTGACCAGTTTTTCCATAAATATTATGCTAACACATGATCACAGCTATTTTGTTCAGATCTCTGAAGCCACAGACAGGCTCAGAGTGAAACGAAGTCTTAAGATCTGAAAATAAACAGTTTTCTGAGTTATTATTCAGGCTTCCAATCTGAACAATTCTTTACAGTTGGAAATAGGTTAACAGACATGGAAAATTTATTCCAAAGTTCACTGTGTCTTAGTCTCACTGTGTTTTTACTAAAGTTACATTTCTTCATTTTCACTGTCACTTTATATAGCCAATGCTAATAACAACAGTTACTGTTTAATGTGTGGATTGGACTCAAACCAGTACTGAAGTGAGATTACCTGATGGTCCACAGGAGACTGATGTATGTTTACAAAAGTCTCTGATGCATTGAGCCAAAATACACCAATAGTTCTGTTTGGTTCATGAGCCAGCATCAGTGGTACAGATCCATACAGGCCCAGACGGCTGTACAGCTCATAGGCAAAAACATCCAAGTTGTACAACCGGTAAGGTTCACCATCTCTGTGGAAGGAGAGACGGATTTATAATAACTGCTAAGAAAAACAGCAGAATCCAATAGAATTTAAGCACAAACTACTTCATTAAATTAAAGATATATAAAATGAGAATATACTTGGTGTCCCTGAGCTTCAGTTTGTCGGAGTGTTCTGGTATGCCATAGACGTGTCTGAACCCATGAAGGTTGAGGTCTGCACCGACGCTGCTTGGACCTAAAGGTGCACAACAAATATTAAAACACGTCGTGGGTTTGAGTACGTTTTCTACAGAAGTAGGATTTGTAATTATTTTATAAAAATATAAGCATAAGCAACGATAAAGTAGAAAAAAAAAGGACAAGTACACAAGCAGATATGATAAATAAAAATAAATGACATAAGAACTTTTTACTTTTATTTTGAAAACAGGATTTGGAATTTTGACAATATAAACCAAATATTTAGTTAATTTGTTTTTCCTCTGAAAAACTTTTTCAGACTTTTATTCCTTGCAGTTCTTCTATGGACATCGCCATTGTTGATCAACTTTCAGTCACTTCGGCTGTTTCTGTAGATAAAACGGCATTTGGCGGTCAGTCACAAATTTTGGTGACAGATTTTTAATTTAAGGCCATGTTAAAGTATCAATATAAGCAAAAAATTGTAGATTTTGTTTGTTACTTCATAAATTAGTTTTGACTGGTCTTCATGATACTGCAATGAGTAATTTTAATGACAATGGCAAGATAAAACGTGGCATTTTGATATAAAACATCATATATGTAAACAATAAAGTAGGCACAAACCATTAGCCTTTATATCCACAAACTTCTGGAAAGTTTCCTTCCATAAAGAACTTGTCTCGTTCTCTTCATGCTGAAACACAGGCAGAAAAGAATAAATTAAGACCAGAATAAGCTTCGAGGGCAAAATTATATATTCAATTTTCTCATTACTGTCTTACCTCACTGCCATGTGATGAAGCCCTGAGGAAGAGAACAAAATAAAAATATTTGTAAAATGAATTAAAAAGGATCCTCTGTTCTGTCAATAATCATCTCGTTCCAACAAACCTCACCTGGGAGGATCCTGGAGTCTTTCAAACCACAGCTTGTCTTTAGAGTTGAACGTGACCACCACTTCACGTTCACACAGGATCTCCAGTCGGAAAGGGAAGCACCACACGCAGACCTGGTGATGTCCTGAAGACCAAGACAGGGTGACAAAATCCTTAGTCCGTGTCTCCACTCTCAGTCTGTCAAATGAGAGGCAAAAAGATCAACTGATGTTCAACGACTACAGCTGTCACACAAACAAAAAAGGCGTGAAAAAAAATCCATGAATTTAGATTTAGGGTTGGAAACTGTTCTTGTAAAAAAAAAAAAAAAAATCCTTTATTTAATGCATCAGAATATCAGAAACATTACTACAACCAAACCAAATTTTAGCTCAGTATCTATTAAACCAGCTGGTTTATAACCATTTTAGTGTTTTCAAAGTTTATTTTTTGTGGCATCTTGAATTTGGTTACTTCCAACAAGTCATGGTTTGTCACCAAGCAAAACACCCCCACCTACTGGCAGTAACATTTGTCAGCTAATATATATATTTTCCTCTGTTCCAATAAACACAAATCTGCAGCATTAAATAGTCACAAAAAATGTGAAGTTAAAGAAACACCTGAGAACGCAGGAGAGGAACTGAATCACTGCCTGAGTAGCTACTGTATAAACTATAATGGAAAGATGCTGATGTAGTTCTTACTGTTCGCTTTGAGGTTCTTCAGTCATCACATCTGCAACTCTGTATCGAGCTTTAATGGGCTGCAGTTCATCTATTAATATCCTTACAATACTATGTTTGCAAGCTAACAAAGACAGAAGCAGTCTGGTCTGTAGAAAGAAGGGAAATAGGAGACAGTTGAAGAGCACAAAGTGTGTTTATTCTTTTTATATTACAACTCCAACAGGGTTTAATAACATGGGTTCAGCAGTTTGGTTTATTGCCAGGATTTTGGAAGCTTTATATTTTATTAAAGTCTTCTTTAATGCAGTCCAAATAAAATACCATATTTTACCACCTTATTTTTTCTATTCACTAACCTCCAACTTATTTGTCCAACTTTCCATCAAAGGTATATTAAATGTACAGAAAAACGTATCATGAGTCATGTCAGCTTTGAATAAGACTGACCTGTGTGTTCAGTTCCAACAATTCAAAGCGTGCACCCTTCTCTGTGAGGACCATGGTGTCCAACAGGGCTCGGTGCTTCATGCTAGGACCCTGCATCTGTCGCCTCAAAAAGTCACAACATTGGCAGAGTGCTTCAGTGAATATTCTGTGCACCAATGCATTTCTGCTGCACCGATCATGCTGGACACACTAAATCCACTCCATCGTGTGCAGCTTAGAAATGACTAATTTCTTACTTCAAAATGCTTAACGTACCTGTAAAAAGCAACATCCTCACTATTCTTGAACGATTCCTTCTTCTCATCATCAAGAACCACGCTGAGGACCAGGTGAAAAGAAAACAGAAAAAAACAGACTTGAACACTCTGAAGTCAATATACTTTTTCTACCTGCAAAGTACGGGGCTTAAAAAGTCTGATTTCCCAGACTATTTCAAATTATAGTAAACATACTCCACATATGTGAGCCATCACATCAAACCTGAGGATTAATAGGCAGCTGTAGTGTTAGTTAAAAAGTTTGCAACAATTGCATTTTGTCAAAATGTAATGAATAAATAATTTATCTACAGGTTGTTTAGATGAAATATAATCTGAAATATTTTTAAGCCCTTAGAGCAATAGCAACTAAACACAGGATTTCCCTTTCCAGCTGGTAAATCCTAATATCCAATTATGGTTTGAGGTTTCCTCTTTAAAAGGACATCAAAAATGCCTCATTAGAATAACCTAAAAATAGGATTTAGATGAAATATTAATGGGTTGTCCTGATTAACAAGACAAAGCAAGGCATATTTCTGGAACCTTTCATATCAGGATGATCCAAGTGTCAAAATGTAACTTTAAAAGCAGAAATCTGAAAATGTGTTGAGGTTTTTTTGACCGAATTTGACTTAACCCTCAGTTTGCTGAGATGGGTCACAAATATACATAAACAAATAATTAATTCATTAGAAGCAAAACATTTCTTGAATAAATGCATATCACCCACCACTGCTACAATCTTAAAGACCCTGTCAAACTATAATGTTTCAGACAACTTATGTCAACGTCTGAAAGGTTTATCCAACACTAAAGAGATGTCTAAGCTGAAGATGGAATTAAAAAACATCCACTGGAAGCCTCTTTTGGACCTATATATACTGTAATGCTAACAACTAGATCAAATATACAGTCAATATGTGTAAAAATATGTGTATAGTCAACAAAATGTTCATAAGTTACGTGTGACAGGGTCTTTGTGCTGAGAAATTAGTTTTAGCTGAAACCTAAACCTAAATGATGTATGAACATGTGATTTATCACCAGATGCCACGCTAAGAAAATGTGTTGATGACTCTCAGCTACCTCATCAAATTTTGTATCAACATATAAAACAGACTGATTTATAACTACTTTTGTGGATTAGCTGAGATAAGACATCTTTAATTGGACCGACTCTATTGGTTAATCAGTTGTAGATGTAATTTAAATTATTCAAGATGCAGTTTTATTAAAATGAGAGATATTTGCTAACAGACAAACTGTGTTGACTCCAACTGTTGATTAATTAAAGTTTAAAAGATCTCATGAAATACGTAGCACTTGGGAGACTGGGGTGTGAATGACTCTTATACACACCTAATTTTAACACAATATTCATAAAATGGCTTTTAGTCATTTTTGTATTCTCTTAATTCCATTGGCTGTGGCGGCCATTTTGAATCAGGTGCACTCCAAAAGGTAATCACTGTGGCTAGACATTCAGAGGTTACTTTCTCCAAATGTCATCAAAATGCATTCTCTGGTTCATGGGATATTTTGATAACAGCAAAAACAATCGTCTGACTCGCCTGTTTGGGTGGCAGCCGATAAGAAGCATAGACGTCTTCACCTCTTACAATGTTAACAATCAAACTGTCATTCTTGTCATACATTTCGCCAAACAACTTAATTTTGGAGTTTGGGGTAAAGTGTCAGATGTGCAGTCATTATATCGAGCTTGTTTCAGACAGGAAATGTCAAAAGTAAATAAAAAGTCAACTTGTCGCAGCAGAAGCACAGTAAAAACAGCGTATTTATACCTAGAAACGGGCTGCCTCTCTTCCGCCATTTTAAAACGCAGACTAAAACCAAAACCGTTTACAGTCGTCTGTAAACATTAACCGTACTATCCGAACTCAAAATTCTGAAGCCGGACTGACGTCAGTTCCGAATTGGATGCGTTCCAGTTTCAAACGTAGATATAAAAACTGTACAGAACTTAAAGCGGCCAAACCTCCGCGGGCACGGAGTGAGTAAGGAAAGGGAGTCATAGATATATATAATGACATATATTCTATTTAGTGAATAGAATATTCTATTTAGTGAATCAGTAAACATATATATTTACTGCTTCAGCAGCGACTGCATCCAATCCGCGACAACCAGCCTCACTTCCGGTTAAGATTTTCAGAATAAACAGCATCTTGCAGCCCATTCCCAGTTTGTGGTAGTGCATCCTACATTATTTATTTAAATATTTAGCATGATAAAGCTACTTGTTTTGCACATTACATTCTAGTTTTCTTTCTTTTAATTATTATGATTAAAGTCTATGATGTTGTGATGTGTGTTGTTTTTTGTGGCAGGGTATCAAACGGATTATGTAAAAAAAGTAATTAGTTTTACAGACAATCCGTTTTATCTTGTCTTGTCTTGTCTTTTCTTGTCTTATCTTAAAAAGTTACTTTTTTCCAAGCAGTTGAAAACAAAAATAACCAAAATAAGATAAACTTAGTTTTCCTGAGTGGGGTGGACAGTCTGGATTTATAGTATAAAAAAAATTTTGTATTTTCTAACTCAAACTAGACACAGAGACAAACATCATAGCCATTGAAACTTTGATTCACACCATAGGACATTTTAGACTTGTCAGTTAACGTACAAGTTTTTAGTCTGTGAGAAGACACTGGAGAAAGAAGAAAGTATATCTTTATATAAAATGTAAACTCAGAATTAATCCACAGAATGTCTTCAAACAGTGTTCTTTGTCTCCCTCTGGTGGAGAATGATCAAAACTACAGGGAAAAACCAACCGGATCTGGATGCGGATTTTCACCTGTAGTAAAATTCCAAGTGAAGATGCCAGATGCTGTGGAGCTTCTGTCATGTTCGCTGTTTCTAGCTTCGGTTTTCCATGTCGGGAGAGCGGCGGAGGTTTCTGTGTGGAGCGTGAGCATCAACTCCTCGGTCAGTCAATTTTGTACCTCCAAGGGAGACGTTTTTGCACATATTGCATAGCCTGCTGTGCTAAATCTTCAGCAGCTGGTAGCTGAGGAAGCTAACTTGCTACTAGCATACCTCTCGGTTGGATGAGCCACCTGTCATGAACATTTAGGACGCTTTAGTCGGACTAAATGTGGTTCTTATAACTCTATTTTGGGTTCAAAACGATGTCTCATTGCATACTGGTTTTAGTTTTATTTTAGATATCAAACTGACATAATGTTCCTCGAAAGTAAAGATAATTATGTCGTGTTATAACACCATTTGAAGAGTGTTTTAAGTGGGCCTAGTTGTTATGATGTGGCATGTTATAATAATAGGTTTTTAACTGTAGGGAATGGTAGATTAGCAGAGTGGTTCCAGGAACAGTGTATCAGAATAATGTATTACCTTTTTGTTTGAAGTGGGATGGGATACAAATAAACCCTCCCTAGATTAGGTTTTACGAAAAGGTTAGAGAATAAATGAGCTGATTAACTGTGTGCTCGAGGTCAAATGCTTCTGAATGTGCTCCTGCCGTCGTAGGAGTTAATAGTAGACTTCTGATGTGGGTCTATAAAGTCCACCCTCTTTCAATTTAGAGGCTTTGTGCATCAGTACATAATAAAATTATATGGTCTTGAACAGGTTCTAAAATAATTCAAACCCAACCTCAAGTGTACAAGAGATTCCCCGTGTCATTATTTATTAAACTAAGTCAAAATGGAAAAGCCAGCAGTCCACTCAGGTTACTTTGTTCATTGTGGTTTTCAGACATTGATTTCTGCTCAGCTCTTTTTAAGGTCCCAACACAACAGTTCAATCAGGTTGAGGTCTGGACTTTGACTAGGTAATGACCCAGTCAAGCACCTTTAATTTCTTTAATTTTTAGTCGATCTGTTGTGGATTTGCTGCTGTGTTTGGGATCATTGTTGTTTTGCATCATGACCAAGTTAGATCCAAGCTTCAACTGTTAGACAGATGACATTTTCCCGTAGAATATTTTGGTCTACAGAGGAGTTAATGGGCAAAGTGCTCAGGTCCTGTGGCTGCAAAATGAGACCAATTCATCAATCTTCTATTACGGTGCTTGACAGTTTGTATAAAGTCTTTGTGCTCATATGCTGTGTTTGGTTTTCTCCATAAATGCTGCTGTGCATTGTGGGTAAACATTTCTACTTTGGTCTCACGTGTCATAAGAACAAAGTTCCAGAAGTCTTGTGGTTCAGTCAGATGAAACTTTGCAAACAAACGTTACTCAGCAGTGTTCTTTTTAAAGAGATGAGGTTTTTTCAAAAATTTACTTTTTTGAACTTTGTACCACGTTATAATGTCATTCCCTCATCCGTTTGACTCATTCATGTATGCATACTTGATTGTAGTATAGATTTGAAATATGTGCCTGAAAAATACATAACATCCCCCTTTAAAATCAAAATCATGTGCTGTCATACAGACTAATATCTGTTGTTTTTCTTCTCATTTAAAATGACCAGACTCAGGAAAGAGTCGTGAGTGCTGATGACATGTTGTGTAACCTGAAGTGGAACCGACTGTTTCTTTCTCTGTTGTTTTCAGACACAGGATGCAGTGTTTCGAAAGACGCTGTATGCCAACACCACTATATTTATGAGGTGTAAGTAGTCAGACATCTTCATCACAGTTTGTCTTTTCTATACCAATATTTTTTCAACATACAAAGCACATTTTGTTTCTAATGAGAATTTTTTTTATTGTATTACCTGTTTAGTTTATGTACAAGAATATTATTCACAATAAAGCCTATGTTCTGCATGATAGTCTGTGTTATAATTTTTAAATTGTGGCCGTTTTACAGCCTAATAACTCAGTCTGCTACCCTCTGAGACACTGTCCATCTCCTCTTGCTGTAGTTCAGAACGATTCAGGGTCATGTGACAGAAACCTGGCCTTTAACATCAGCTGGTACCTGCGCTCCTCTGTTTGTTATAATGAGGTCTTCAATACCCCTGTGAGTATTACGCCTGTTTGTTGATGTCTTTGTATAGAATTTTACTATTAACTATTTAAAGTCAACTCTACCTTTTAGTAAAATATATCATGAACCACTAGATGGACGTTGATATATTTCTCATGAAATGAGTTCTCAGACTTTAGTTTTCTTTTTATGTGATCACTGGCTTTTTGTCCAGAAACATGTCCAACTCAGCTGCACCCTTGATATAAAATCATCCAAATGCGAAGTGACTGTTTTTTTTTTCTTCTTTCTTTCATGTTTCTCTGAAGAACAACAAAGCGATGAACATGTTTGGCATGGACCACATGTTGCGAGACGGATGGAGTGGCTTCTACAGTCAGGGCTACATGTACTTCGAAAACTGCTCCTCCCTCTTTATGCCAAAGGTGACGAATGTCCCGAACAGATTTTATCAGTTTAACTTTCGTTTTATTGAAGTACATGATTTGTATGTGGTATACCACTGCATTTACGTGCTCCATTTTGAGATTTTCATGGTAAATCTTTGAGTTTTTAATTTTTCTGATTTTTTTTTATTAGGTTTATTTTGCAGACTTTAACCCTTACCAGCCACTGTCGAGCCCAAAGGTGGGTGTTTGATCACGCTGACTTTAAATGTCTAAGTTATTTGACATTTAGCACAGATTTCTACATTTATGTATTGATTTTCACTGAAACTGTGTTTTTCATTTCAGAGTGACCCATCAAATCAGACTCTTTCTTGGCCTGACAAGCCGGTGAGGCATGTGTTCATATCTTTGAACAAAAACAGCAATAAAAATAGACATTACATATATAATGAAAATATCAGTTAGATAGTGATTTTATGAGGTTTATTTTTCCTAATGTTTTGATTCAATATGATTATTTTCGGAATACTAAACTACTTTTTTTTCAGGATATCAGTGCAGTTGCCAAAGCTTGGGAGGATGGTCCTTATCTGTTCATAGTGAAGGTGCAGCCTGTGTTTCATGCAGTCGATGATGAAGACATCGCAGCTGAACAGCTCAGTTTTTCTTTCACAAGTAAGAAAGAATTGTTTTTTTTTTTTTTTTTTTATAAAGACTTTCAAAAATTCTGAAAAAGTTAGGAAAATATGTAAAATGTAAATAACAAAATGCAATAATTTGAAAATTTCATCAAACCCATATTTTATTGACAGTGGAGCATAGAAATGATATCAAACATTAAACTAAGAAAGTGTACCTTTTAAGTAAAAAAAATTGTGTAATTTTGGATTTGATGGCAACAACGCATATTTAAAAAACGTTGGTCTTTTGCACAGTGATTTCTCCAGATTCTTACAATCTTTTGACAATATTATGAAGTGTAGATGATTCAAAATCTTCCAATTTTTCCATTGGGAAAGCTTATTCTGAAATAGTTCCACAGTTTTTAGACACAGTTTATCGTAGACTGGTGAACCTGTGCCCTTCTCTACGACTGAGAGATTCATGCTCTCTTTTTATACCCAGTCCTCTCTTTGACCTGTTGTCAGTTAACTAATTGGTTACAAAGTGCTCCTAATGCTGTTTCTTATTAGTACCACTAACTTTTACAACCTTTTTGTTAACCTGTCTTATCTATTTTTTAGATGTGTTGCTGCTATAATGTAAAAAGAAATTACCTTGTATTCTGCAAGATTTACGTTTTAGAGCTTTATATCATGTTATACTGTCATTCCATCATTAAAAACATACCCAGAGTGTTGCTTTGACTCATTCAGGCATGTTTGAGAAATGCTTGAATCTCCTGTGGTAGCCAGGTGGAGCTGCCCAAACGCTTGCTGGCACAAAGCGCCGCCTTTTTGTACAAAGCTCCTCCCTGGAGCTCAGTCTGCAGCCGTGCTCCAGCCCCACAGAGCATTGTTGTGAAGACGTGCCGAAGTGGCAGCGTCAGAAATGGTAGGAGGTTCCTAAAGAGACAGAGGCTAATTTCATGGTGTTCAGATAGACAGAATTTTCATAAGAGCTGAAGGTAACATAATTACTGGACTGTGGTATAGATTTTAAATATGTGCCTGGAAAATACCGTAATATCTCAACTTTTGAGAAATTGTACAGTTTCTTAGATTAAACTTTTAATATGTTTAATATGTTTTGTTGTTAATAAAATATTGTCATATCATTGCATTCTGTTTTATTTATATCTTATACAATGCCCCAACTTTTTCAGAATTTGTAGAATTTTGTACACTGTTTTCAGAAAACAAGTGAGATTATATAAATCTTAGCACAACTAACAGATTTTTTTTGATCCCCAGTGAAAGTAGAGATGAAAGGACCACATGACTACTCCTCCCCAGCAGACTGGCCTCTAATGATAGTATGTAGCATGATTTTTAGTGAGGATAATTGACCTTTTACTCTAGATTTATCTGCTTGTTGAGTGTTTGAGTTTTAGTCCTGCCTGTATGAATTTTTTGGAGCTGGTAGGTCAGATGGAAGTGAAGCGTCTGTTTCTTTTTTTTTTTCCTTCTTCTTTTTTTGTCCCTTCACAGTTCTTCATGGTCATGTGCATCGTGTATGTGCTGTTCGGGGTGCTCTGGCTCGTCTGGTGTGCCTGTTACTGGAGGGATCTGCTGCGGATCCAGTTCTGGATTGGGGCTGTCATCATCCTCGGCATGCTGGAGAAAGCAGTGTTCTATTCAGAATACCAGAGCATCCGTTACAAAGGAGATTATGGTTGGACATAGTTGCTTGTGTCTAATTTTGTTTGTTTTGTTCAGTCATAATTGTCATTTTGTTTCTTTCTGCAGTTCTTGGCGCTGTGATTTTTGCCGAGCTGCTCTCTGCACTGAAAAGATCCCTGGCTCGAATCCTGGTTCTCATTGTCAGCCTTGGCTATGGCATAGTCAAGTATGTTGACTACTTTAAAAGTAGTTTTTTAATAGTATTTCAGCTCGTTCTCATTTAAAATGAAGTCTTTATTTTTTTTTACATTGTAACTCTCTGTTTATAGCTTGTTGCTAATACACACTGGAACTGTCTCCCTCTTGTAGGCCGAGGCTGGGTACCACAGTGCATCGTCTGGTAGCTGTCGGGCTTCTTTACCTTCTCTTCTCCTCGGTGGACGGCGTCCTGAGAGTGACAGGGGTGAGTAAATATGGATTTATATGATGGGTTTCAGAACTAAAATTAGAAAGATATAACTTAGTGAAAAGTGACTAAATTAAAGATGAAGCCTCAAATGCCTTTTATACCAAATAATAAATACAATCACCTTTTTCAATAATTAATATACTTTATGTATATATTATTAGATCGTTAACGTCTTAGCCTTTTCTTGGAATATGTTGCTGTTGGTTACAAAGTGGTTCAAACCAGAGATGCACCGATTCTGGTTTTATGGCCGAGACCGATTTCCGGTTTTTGAATAGCTCTGACCTGCTGGTACCGATTTTCTTTCAATGAACTAATCCATATAAAGTCATACACATTCAAGATTATCTGCTGTCCTAAAACAAATACACCCTGAAAGAAACCTTCTACCCTGATGACATGCACTGTTGCCAAGTAAAAAGTACCGGTAGCTATTCCCTGTTCTAAATATTGCTACATGACACTATCTAATGTGCATATTTGGTCGTTTCAGTGAGGCAAAATATTTCATTTTTTCAACTGCAAAAGCGAGAAGAGAGAAATGTTAAGAGACTAGATGGGCATGTGGTGTTTTCCCCTATGTGGACCTCTGACTGATGTTCCGAATTAAAAAAAAATGACCTCATTGTTGATACAAAACACTAAAACTGAATAAACTGAAGACTAAACACTTGAAACTTCACCCTAACTATAAAATCCAAGCATGCTAAATGTCACAGATCTAATAACTCAGTCCTGCTCTCGATCACCACCAAACTCCATTCAACTTTCGCATCTTTTTATTTTCTTCTTCCTGTAGATTTTTTACTGCTTGTCAGATAACTCAGTGAAAAAGGAGGTTGGGGTTTTTTACTTTTTCGGTTCAAGAGAAAGATAAAACTAACGTCTGATTGCGGCGTTTTTTCCACGACATTACAGTTTCCTGCTGCCTGCAGCTGCAACGCGCTTCAAGTAGGATAATCGTCTTTGGGAAAAAAAGTGGCGTATGCTATTAATTCATAACTCCAGTTTCACTTGACCTATGAACACAATTTAAAAACTACTGTTTAGTTTGAATTTACTTTTGACACAATTTGTAGCAGAGTTTCAGAGAGGCTGTGTCTTTCCGGCTAGTGATTGAAAACCTTTATGTGAATCGATCATGTGACATACTATACCGCTGCTCTCCTCTTATCCACACAACATTCCTATATCTGAATAAATCTGTGTGATTCACACTAAATATTTTACATTACTACCCAAAAACAACAATATTTTCCCCCACCGTAAAATGATGGTTGACATAACAACAATCTCCGATTTTGAGAATCCTAATTTCCTAGTTCAGTGCTGAGGGTGCGTTCATGGACCAAAAAAAAGTAGTATTTCTCAGGACTTGCCCAATAAAAACTGGAAACATAATTTTTTTTTTATTTGTTCGGCCGGTCTCCAGTTTAAATGATCAAGGTGAAAAGCAGCCGATACCAGTTTCAGACAGATTGCTCAGTTCATCCCTAATTCAAAGTGCAGGAGGCAGACGAATAATGAAAAAGGCTTGTATGATTTCATTTGCTAAATTTTCCAAATGAGATATAAGTTGGCAACAAATAAAGCAATGAATGGAAAAGCATGAAATAGAATGTTTTGTTTTTTTACATTTAAAAACGTAATGATTTATTTCTCTCCATTTCAATTGCTGCTGTTTTCTATTTTTTCTATTTATGACATTAACAAAGTCTGCTTTTCTTTCTACAGGGTTTTTATGGCACGGTCGCACTTGTGGCTAATCTTAGCCTCTCCCTCATCGACTCTTGTGTCATGTGGTGGATATCCTTTACTCGGCCAACCTAAAGTGCTTCTCAGACCTGATCCGTTACTGTACTGTTCAAAAACACTGTTTCCATGTATACACACAACATTCTCCTTAGTCAGCGTCCACATTTTCATCAGCCTCTCACAAACCACTCGTCTCTTGAAGCTGCGCAGGAATGTGGTGAAGCTCTCCTTATATCGGCACTTCACCAACACACTCATCTTTTTTGTTGTCGGTGAGTTGAAGGTGTTTGAATAAGACTACAGTACTGTTAGTCTGAGATGTATTTAAAGTCATTGAACATGTGAAAATGAAATTATGTGTTTCAGCTTCTTTTTAAAAATTAAATACTTCAGATGATTAGATGAGCGCTGTAGTTTACATAGAGTTTGTAGAAGTTTAAAAAGTATAATACATTGCTTTCCTCATCTTTGTATTTTTATGTTCCGTTGTGATAAAGTGTGGATTGATGAAGTCTCAAAGCATTTGCAGAATGTCTACAAACATCTGAATCACATTGGTGTTTATTTGGTGTTTTCAGCTTCTATCATATTTATCATCTGGACAACCAAAGTCTTCAGGCTGGTTGACTGTCAGAGGGTGAGTTTTTTTTTCTCTTCAGGGTAGACAGGGTTATTGTTGCATATTTTTCTGAACATTCTGTTTACTGTGTTCAGAGAAAAAAACACTCAGCCTGACTCCTGTTTATGTTCTTTTCAGAGTTGGCGGGACTTGTGGGTGGACGATGCCTTCTGGCGTCTCCTGTTCTCCACTATTCTGCTGGTGATCATGGTGCTGCTGCGTCCCTCTGCTAACAGCCAGAGGTCAGAGACAGTGGGAAGCTTGAGCTGAACCCAGTGTCTGAAAAAAAATTGATTTAATTCTGTGTTCTTATTCTTCCTAGGTTCTCTCATTCCCCTCTTATTGATGAAGATGATGAAGAAGATGAGGCTAAAGAACCCATGATGAATGAGGCTTTTGGTAAGATACACCGTACTAGAGTTGTGTTTAGTTGAAAAACAGAAAAGTAATAACCTTGTTAAATGGTCCTTGAAATGAATCAAAGTGATGCAACAGTTGAAGGCTGATACACTCCAAAATCAAGGTTCTAAGTAGAGCTTCACAATGTTAAAAGAATAAATCAGCGTAAGAGACAAAAACTTTTGAGCGGGGAATTAA
>JARVJO010000173.1:4131646-4156299 GCA_031762555.1 Cynodonichthys magdalenae | reverse complement strand
TGCAGTCGCTCTGATACAGACAGCGGGAACAGCTGATCAACATGTGAGTTTAATGTTCGCTACGTCAGAACTTTTTCGACTCGTGTTTCCATTTCTCCTTTTGTGCATTAACTCTTTTTTGAAAAACCCAAAAACCACCTCCAGCAAGCGAATAAACTTTTTTGCGCATTAGAGGAATTTTTTTCGAGTCAGGCCCTTTCCATTCACCTTTTCTAATGCGATACTTCAAAATGCGAATTAAAAACGTTGATGGAAACACGGTTAGTGGAAACATTTCGGCACAGTAGTCTAAAAATAAAAAATATGGCCTCTTTCATAAGACAGCTCAGTCTGGACTGATGCGTGTTCTGTCCTCCTTGGAGCATTCAGAATAAACACGAAGGTGGAAAGGTGAGTTAAATGAGCCTGCCTCTGGGCCACAAGCAGAGGTAGTATCAGAGCCAGCACAGAGCCCAGCAGACTAGGGATGGGTACCAAATTCTATACTTTTATAAGTACCAAATGAATTCTGTCGGTACTACCGAGTACCTATTCACGTAAAATCAAAAGGTACCATGTTTTGGTACCTAAACGCCTCACTAACCGTGCTTCCATCAATGTTTTTAACTTGCATTTTGAAGTATCGCATTAGAAAAGGTGAATGGAAACGGCTTCATTCGAAAAAACTTCCTCTAATGCGCAAAAAAATTTATTAGCTCGCTTGAGGTGGTTTTTGGGTTTTTCGAAAAAGAGTTAATGCGTAAAAGGAGAGATGGAAACACATTTGTTGAAAAAGCTCTGACATAGCGAATGTTTACCTCACATGTTGATCAGCTGTTCCCGCTGTCTGTCTGATACCGGACTGCAGCTGGACCCTCCTCCCGCTGTCTGCGTCTCCTCAGTTATTCCCATAATGTGAAGAGAATTGCATTTCTTTTTTGTCTCCAGGCAGCACGTAACATCGCCAAAACTTGTTGATATGACAGAATAAGTACAACTTTCCTGATAGTAGCAACACATTCCTATTAACTTCTCTCTGGGATGTGTAGTCCCTGCGAGTTTATGACTCTTACTTCCTCTTTACTACAGACATGCGTCTGACGTAATTACTGGGTGATTTGCATCAAGCCAGTTGATGGAAACACATCTTAAGTCGCATTTATCATTTATTGCCTTTTTGCGAAATTTAAAAAATTTGCTTAAAATTTCAATTAAAATTGAATGGAAACACGGCTATTGTGACAGTATGGCATAAGAGTGGGGAATTTTCCCTGCTTGCCCTGAACGCAACATCACGCAAGAGCGTAATGACATCAGCAGCCGCTTCATTAAACAGTTGAGTTTGAACACAGCTTGAAAGCGAGGCTCGTCAGCTCGTGGAGTGAAACTCACTGAACAGACTTAGATTCACCATCTGGTTAATTAAATATGAATTATCTGGTTAGCGTGATGTTCGCTTGCTCTCAGTAAATAAAGCAAAGCCACTTTCTTTATTTCATCTGCCAATAAACAGAGACCAGCAGAGGAAAACAATAGAGGCTCTTCCCAACACACATCTACGTTCACACCGAACACGTCTGACCTTAAAGAGCACAAGCAGCCAACTTGAAGCGTTGGGCATGTTTTGGATGCTCATAACACGTTCGGTCTGAACGTAGCTTGAATACCTTTTATTTTTAACTCCATCCTCTTTTGCTTATTTGATTTAAACTTATTTGCCTTCCATGGACCCCATCACACAATTTTTCTAGCGGGAAAATGACATCAATAGAAATACGTGAAGCAGGATTTTAATTTGTGCAATAAGACAAAACACTGCGTTAGTTGTTTTCAAGAGGTTTTACTTTTAAAAAATGTGTTAAACAACTGATGTTATGATACAAAGAGTTGGACATGTCTTGATATTTGTTAAATTTTGACATATAAATATGTTTTAAAAATTACGTTTATTATAAAAAAAAACACACAAAGTACCGAAAATTGGTACCGTTGAGTACCGATACCGATTCCCAGGTACCGGATATGGGTACCAAATTGATTCAAATGCCAAAGGTACCCATCCCTACGGCAGACCCACTTTTAAAAAAGCAACCCACGGTTCCGCGCTCAAACTGATAATGAGCTGATGACATCAGTGTGCGACCCTCAAATCTAACCAACAGAGATTTATTACAAACGGAATATTAAAAATGACACGAAACAGCAACTTTGTAGTGAGTTTTAAAATATTGAGCCACAGGTTCGCTATAATGAGCTGATTTATTTATTTTTGATACAACGCAGAGCCAGTGAGCGGCGGAGGATTAATCTACAGATTTTACCGAGGGAATATTAAAAATGACACAGAACAGCAACTTTTTAGTTAGTTTAAAAATATTTAACCACCACAGAATCACTAAAGCAAGTTAATTCAGTTTGTTTTGTTTGATACGAGGCAGCAGACATCTGTCCCACAATAAATACGTTGCGGTCCACTTCAGCCCAGCTGAATTCTGCTGCACGCCTCTTTTGGTTCCGCGCTGCTGGGTTCATTTATGAACACGTAGATGTGAGCGGGACCTGGCCGGCTTCACCTGTGATCTTATGAATGACGGGGGGGGCTTAAAGCCGGACAGGTCGGTGCGGCAATTTTGCGGATTTGACTTATGAAAGAAGCTTATATATATCATATTATATATATAATATTATATCATATTTGCATCTGTATGTGAACAGAGAAATTCAAGGTCAAATAAACTAGTGTTTGTAAGTGTGCCATTTGGCCTTTTTAAGTTTGTTTCATAATAAAAGGTCAACATGGAAATATATTTGTAAACATGTAATTCACATTAATTACAAAAGTTTTACTACCATGTTTCTTGAGAAAGATGGTCTCACGCTTGCTATTTTTTATAATTTACAAAATAAATTAACTCACATCCCCTAGGATTTATAGTTGTTGCAGTTGTGCTACAAATACAACCAGCAAAGTTATTTCCCTCAAAAAAAGTAGAAGACTTTAAAAAGTATTTATTTAATAACCTACGTCATTCAACTCCTGAGAAAAAAATAATTAAATCAACTGCAGCTACACAAAAGTGTAAAGATTTTTATGACATTGTCTGCACCAAATTTGTGGAACAAAAAACAATAGATTTTGGTCCTAATGTTCTTCAGACTACGCGTTTGCTTGTTTAGCCACAGTCACGTTGTCTGATTTTTGTCTCATCTCTGCTCAGCTTCGGGAGCAGTGAAGTGTCTTCATGGCAGTCCGTCGAGGACAAAATAAGTACTTAAAAGTGAGTATTTTATCCTAGGTCCCATTACAAACAGTGTGCTAGTTTGTGTCCCATCTTTTGGCAAAATAAGAAGCTTTTGATATTTAGGTATCAGACATTTAAATGCTGACAGTAATCACTGTTGTGCATCAGTTTCCCTTCGGACTGTAAACCTCAACAAAGCCTTGGTGCAATTTGTCAAAATATTTTGCAGTTTAAGATTACATTTGATTGCATTTAAAACATACCCACTCCACAGCTCTGCCAATGTGTACGGTTTTATTAGTTGTCAGTTTCATGCTGACCATTGGTGCATCTCACCCACCAGAATACATAATTAGTCCCCTTTTGGTTTGAATGGTCCTCTGTCAGATCAACTCTTGGATCATTTCCCATTTCAGACCCAGTCACATTTCAAATTTGTCCACCTGGACAACGCTGCTGAATGTAGAGTAAAAAGTTAGCTTTCATCTTTATAGAAGCTGAACATGGTTGTGTAGACTATTTACAGACACTTTAAACCTATTAATCGTAAAGGTTTTTCCCAGTGACTCAAAGAAACGGAACAGATTGATAATGAAAGCTTTCTCTGTGCTGTGGGCAGCACCAAAGCTCACAGCTTTTTGTGGAAACTAGTTTGTTTTTTGACTGTATCTTAGGCTGTGTCTCAATTCATGGGTTGCGGCCTGGCCTCACTAACGGCTGTGAAATGGGACGGTCTAGTCTACAGAAGACGTATGTTTGCGTGACCACGTGCTGTCTCGTTACCATGGTGATACATTTTATATCATATTGCTTCAGTTGTTTTTTCAAGGTATAACTTCATAAAATTCAGTTTTAATAGAAAACGTTACAAGGACATAAATTAAAAACATTAATTTGAGTTTAGCTCCAGTACTTGTAACTGCATTTTATTTAACATCTCATTGCAACAAAAGTCAGCTAAAGGCTCCCACATACTCGGGCGTACTGTGTGCGGTCCGTGAGCAGCGCGGACTCCGCGCATATTGTCCGCGGATGTTTGTGACTTCATACTCGAGCGTACTGACCGCCTGACAAATTCTTTAATTTCTCGCAATTTCATTCATGGCGTCAATGACGAGGACGAATAGATAGTTTGTATTTTAGCTTTAAAACAACAAAAGAAAATAACTTCTTACCCAGGGTCTGAGCTATTTCCTCCCACGAATTTGTTGCTCACTGAAAGTCGTTAGATTTCTTCATTGACGTATCATAAAGTTTTCTAATCTCCTCCATGAGACGCTCTTCAAATTTCGACTCCATTTCGTCCACAAATGACACCGATTCTCAACTTTATAAGCTAAGTGTCGCATTCAAAACAGTTGGACGTGAACTCGGCGGACAGTTTATTGTGCGACGCCGCGGACGGAAAAAATTGATCTCTGCGCGGACCAGTCCAGCGGACGGCCGCTTCAAGTCCGTATCGAGTCCGCGCGGACCCCCGCGGAGCGAAGTACGCCCGAGTATGTTGGGGCCTTAAGTTGTTTGACTTGCATTTTTCGGTCCGTGATTAAATTCCAGACTCCATCGTTTAAAAAAAAAACAACAAAAAATCCTGCCATCAAATAAAAGAAAAACATTAGCCATCTTTGTTTTTCTGTTTAATTTGCTGACGGCGCAATATATTCTGGAATATCATTAGCTGCGTAGGATAATGCAGCCAACATTTTCAGGGTTTTGTCGGCTGCATTTGTAGACGCCAGGGCTGGGTATCATGGCCAATTCTCCAAACCGATTCGATTTCGATTCATAAGTTTCTGAATTGATTAATTTAGATTCGATCTCCTCTTAAATCATGAAAATGGTTCAACTATGTTGCAAAATACAATTTCACTGTTTTTTCTCTTTATCATAAACAACTGGTTTTAAGGGCAAACTTGTAAATTAAACAGTTTAATCTTGAAATAAAACTGTCACAAGTTTAAAAGGTTTTAAATTAAAAAGGAATTGCAGGTGTCTGTTGGTGGATGCATTCATTTTTAAGAAATTAATAATTTTCTTGATAAATAAGAAGTGGTGGGAATAAGGTTGCAGGAGAAGAGGTGGGCTTAATACAAGTATACTTCTGCCCACTCCTTTTGAGTGTACGGCACGGGGCAGTGACGTAAGCGGCCGACAAATACGGCTGACATTGGATGCAACCCATGAATTGAGACACAGCCTTAGTGTTTTTATTATCTACTTAGTTGAGTAAATATTTAAAGACTATTTTGTACAAATCTTGTCACATGTAAGTAATTGCTTTTTAAGGCCTTGCAATTGAAGCCAGTATTTTTTTGTGTGTTTTATTTTTGTAATGCTACACTTTTGTGCTGTTTGTAAGCTTTAATCCTGTTTTGAGCTAGTAGTTTCACCAGTCAGGAAACATTTGATTGTAACAAGTCAGTTTTATTTGTCTTTGTCAGTAAAGCAGTTTAAAGACTGAAAGTATTAAAAAAAAGTAGCTGTCAATATTTCTAAATGTTGACCATGGAGGAACTCAAATTAGTTAACTACTACTTTAGTTTTTTTATGTAAAAAAAAATAATATCCTGCATCCTTCAACAACTTTGCCAATATGTCCTCTGTGATTTATTTGGCACTTTTGATGAACACAATAAAATTGGGGGAGTGTTTACAGAAAATATTTAAAATTCTCTGTTTAGTCAGCTTTCTGAAATTAGTGTTTATAATAGGAGCTTCATGTTATCTTGGGGGAAATTTTTTGTAGTATTAAAAGTCAAAGCTTTGGAAAACTGTAGTCCTTAGAAGTATGAATAGCGCATTATAATTTGTGTTGCATGATTTTTGTGAACTTGCTAGCTCAGTATAACTTAACATTTATGTCCGAAAATGTTAAACACTTTGTCATCACGCTGGAGAGATCAGTTGGAAGTAAAGCTGGATTTATACTTGGTGAGAAGTAAAGTAATCTGCTCTTGCTGATTTAGTTACAAGTCATTCTTTTCTGTACAAACATGGAGAAACTGCAGTTCAAAACTCACGGAAAGCTCTTCCCACGGCACCTAAACTGGTTTCTTCCTGCCATGGTCTCTATGCACTGTTATGTGCACAGAAACTGTTTGCCCTATGACTGTGTTTTGCTGGAACAGTTGTAAACATGCCTGTTTTCTAATGAACTTGACCATCTGCTCATCAGCGCTGCAGTTAACGTTAGAAATTTAACAAAAAACAACTAGCAAATTGTCCGTTAAATCTCTGAAAGATCTTAACGGTGTCTTGAGAGCGTTCCAAGGCGTCACCAGCCAAGCTAAAGAAAGCATTGAAAAACCAAACAAGGCATCCTTACGACGCCCCTCTAGCTACATGCCTTCGCATGCCCCTGAAAGTTCTTCCCAGACCTTGTGTTGAGAACAAGTTCATGGAGCGCATTCCAGAACAAAATGCCATTTTCATCTCTCATCTACATCGAGACCAGATTTCATCACTTCTCTGAGTATGAATTCAGCTAAATTCTTATTTTTATTGCTGACCTGCAGGAGGTGTACGAGATGTCTAACGGTTATGAAGACCACATGGGAGGGGATGAGGCGAAGGATGCTAAGACTAACCTGATAGTGAACTACCTGCCTCAGAGCATGTCGCAGGATGAGCTGCGAAGTCTCTTCAACAGCATCGGAGAGGTGGAGTCTGCCAAGCTGGTTCGGGACAAAGTTGCAGGTATGCTGAACACTGGAGCAGTAACACCTGCGACAACCATAAATGCTTAACCCATAGTTTTAAAAAATATTGCCATAATTGTTAATATGAAAAACCAACATGTGAAAAGTTTTGTTCTACACAACAAAAAGCCAAAATGACATTGTCCTTTTGCAGATGTTGTGGATGGGTTACACTACTATAATGATTTATACTTTTATTTAAATTCTGGCTTAAAGGTTTGTTTATATGGAAAAGTTCCTCCATGTATAACTTTCCAAAAACAAACAACAAAAAACACAAAATGCGGATCCATCTTTTGAATTTCTTGACAGTTCAGCCTCATGATTTAGTCATAGTTGTTTATTTTAAGATGTCTTAATCTTTGCCATATTTGTTTTTAATGGCTTAACGGGGTTTTTGGCCTTCGGGGTGTCTATTTATTATTTAAAAGATGCTGCAAAGTTTTTGCTTGGAATTTAATTCAATAGTTTTGACCACGTTAGGCTTGTTTTATCAGAAGTAGTTTAATTATTTAACTGTAGACAAGTTTGTTTGCTTAAGATAGCATGCAATGTTAAGATTTGTTTTTGTTTTAAATATTTGTTTGCAGATTTTTTTTAAACAATACGTTTTTTTGTTTTATTCTTTTCCTTTTTTTTTTTTTTTTCTAGGCCACAGTTTAGGGTACGGATTTGTTAACTATCTTAACCCTAGTGATGCAGAAAGAGCTATCAGTACTCTCAATGGACTAAGGCTACAGTCCAAAACTATCAAGGTAACGTGAAATAAGGTGTTCTACAATTCTCAAAGCAAAGATGTCATGTCTTATTACTCCTGTGGCACCTGAGGTCTCGCTAACTAGCTAGGACATGTCAGCCCCTGGAAATGATTGCGATTTAACTGCTCACTTGCTTCCTCATCAGACATGTCTAACTTTGACTTAAAATTGACATATTTTAATTAACTGTAAATGTTTTTAACATTCATGGGTTTTATTTCCTAAAACTTTTTCATTGTTTTATTGCTGTAATGTTTGGGCTGAAACATGTGACAGTGAAAGAACAAATGGTTGACAGTCCATTATATCAGATTATTTTAGTTTTGTTTCATCAACTCTGCAATATTTTGTATTTTATTTTTTTAAACCAAAAGCTTCTCTGGTAAATAAGTTATAATTTACCAAAACACTATATATATTTTTCCCAGTGAATCCACCTGAGGTTAGATGGTCACTTTAGGTGAAATTTATCAGAAAATAAAGTGTTTTGAATAAAACAATTTTTTTTCTTTCTTCTCTCAGGTGTCTTTTGCCCGACCCAGCTCAGACACAATAAAAGATGCCAACCTGTATGTCAGCGGTCTGCCCAAGTCCATGTCACATAAGGATGTGGAAGATATGTTTTCACGTTACGGTCGTATAATTAATTCTCGGGTACTCGCAGACCAGGCGACAGGTGTGACAGGTGAATGACTTTCTTGCTTTTCAGTATTCACTACCAGGTATAGAACAAAATCCACTCTAAAGCACAGCTGTTTCTTGACTGATACATGGCTGTGATGTTTGCATTGCAGCAGGGAGTCATCATTTGCTCTCTTGTGTCCAGGTGTGTCCCGTGGCGTTGCTTTTATTCGGTTCGACAAGCGAGCAGAGGCTGAGGAAGCTGTCAAAAACCTGAATGGCCAGAAACCACCAGGAGCCACTGAACCCATTACGGTTAAATTTGCTGCCAACCCAAATCAGGTGAAGAACACGCAGCTCATCTCTCAGCTCTACCACAACCAGTCCAGACGCTTCGGAGGGCCCTTACACCACCAGGCACAGCGATTTCGGTGAGACGGGATAAATCAAAAAGATTTAAATGAACTAGTTTTTGTTTCAAGTAGGCATGGGCTGGGACTAGATTCTCACATGTTCCCATGCAATGATGAAATTTGTGATCTGCATTTGACCCATCGCATGTGAGAAACACCTAAGTGGAGCAGCGGGCAGCTATGTGAGCGCCCAGGGAGCAGTTGGTTAGGTGTCCTGCTCAAGGACTCCACAACATACGGGCAGGGCAGGGAGTCGAACCTGTAACTTTCTGGTCATAAGTCGGCTGCTCTACCACTGCTACGCCACATCCGCCCAATAAACCCCCTCCTCCCCCCATCTGAAAAGAGGGCGTCTGGACATACAAAAATAAATATTTTAACTCAAACTATTCTACATAGGTGCTTCAGATTTTTGTTTTTGTTTAGTTCTGATAAAGGGCTATCCATTGGGCCCACCAGTGAGCCCCCCCACCCCCGAACTACCACCCAAAACAAATCTGTTCTGGTGCAGTGGTGCTTTGTGTATGTGTGGTGGTCATATATGCTACTGCTATGCGGTATCTAGTTCAACTCTGCTTCTGTATAAAGCACCAATTCACAACAAAATTCATCTCAAGGCACTGTAAAAATAATCTTGTACACCGTAAAATACCAATTAGTTAAGGTTTTCTTTCTGAAGAAGCTAGCTGATTGTGTTGAATCTTCACTTAGTTGCAATCTCTCATCCTGAGCAACATATTGGCAACAGTGGAAAGGAGCAACTCCTTAGTAAAAGGAAGAAACCTCCAACAGAAGCGATATGTGCAGCCATTTGCCATTGTTTGAACATGGTGGTTATTCCTTGAAAATCAGCCTATACCTAGTTTTAAGAATTTATTTTTTAAAAAGTTTGCTTGCATAAGTTAACCACACAATGAAATTCATGATTAACACAGTCAATACATTTTTAAATGCACCAAATCAACTAAGACATTTCTTAATTTCAGGTTTTCCCCAATGGGCGTTGATCACATGGGCAGCATGGGAGGTGTGAATGTTCCCGGGAACAACAACGGCTGGTGCATCTTCATCTACAATCTGGGCCAGGATGCAGACGAGAGCATCCTGTGGCAGATGTTCGGTCCCTTCGGTGCCGTCACCAACGTCAAGGTTATCCGAGATTTCAACACCAACAAGTCCAAGGGATTCGGCTTTGTTACCATGACAAACTACGAGGAAGCAGCGATGGCTATCACCAGCCTGAATGGGTACCGACTCGGAGATAAAGTACTGCAAGTGTCCTTTAAGACTAGCAAGGGCCATAAGTAAAACAAGTTGGACACTTGGGTGTATAGAAGTGCAGAAAATAATCCGTGTCAGGCTTCTGTTCTTTAAAAAAAACAAAAAAAGGTAAACCAAAAACAAAAGCAGGCACATTTTGGTTTTATCGTATTCAGAGAAAAACAGGAAGTTCAATCTTCCGCACTTTTTGTGCTTGTTTAAAATAGTGTGTTTTTTCCACTATCATTATCATTATTATTATTTCACTTTTGGCAAGTGACTGAGTATAGAGGTTTACCTATGCCTATTACCTTGTAAAATGTTCTCAAAAGCTTAAATACAATCTACATGTCGCATGTTTCAGTTTTAGGAAAATGTAACAAAAAAGACAGAACTCTGAGCGGGGCATCGACAATGCAGAAATCAGAAAAACCTATCAACTGTTTTAGTGTAGAGTTGGAAAACCTCAGAAAATCTTGGATCTTATCACCTGTAGAAGTCGATGCCTTAAATGATCATTTGAACAGTGAACACAGGTCCTACAGTACCATCCGGTGTTTGTAAAGAATCAAAGCACTTTGTGTGTGAAGATGTGCTGAATATCAAACCTTTTGATGTTAAACTAGAACATCTCTCACCTTCTGACCAACAGTTTTATTTATGAGATTTGCAGCAAAGTCCTCTTGATTCACAAGCCCTGTGTTGAGTGTCCTGTTTTATTACAGGAGTCTTGTGTAAAAAAAAAAAAAAAAAGCCAATGATTGTGGAGTTAAGATGGACCAAAGGCAGGGAGAATTTTTAACGTTTTAAATCCAGATGTTTTCTGGTCCCTTCAAAATGCAGATTTGACCATTTTTGGGATTCTGTTCAAGTGGTACTGACTTTGTTTCTGATGCATCCTGACAGCAGCATCCATGCTTTTTTTTGTTTTGTTTGTTTTTTTTGTTTTTTTCTGTAGATGCATCCATTTTTGTTTCAGTGTGAGGTGTGTAAAGGATTACTTCTCTCAGATTTATAGAGAACCTTATGGCCTTTGTTATTTTAGATTTGCTTTATTTTTTGTTGTTTTTGATTGTTTCCTTTAGAGCATAAACCATTAAATTTTTTTTTTCATTTTGCTGAGTTTTGTTTGGTTTGTTTCTTTCTTTCTTTTTTCTTTCTTTCCTTTTTTTTTTATTTTAATTTTAAAATCAAAATTAGGTTTGAAATTTTATTCTGTTAATTTTGTTCAGTGATCCAGAATTAGGCTGCTCCTAAAAGCGTATTCATTAGACATCGAGACAACTTACATGTAAAATGGACCAATGCAAACAATCTCTGAGAATTAATATTTCTATAAGTAAAGGTAGGGGCTGAAGGTTAAATTTTTATTGGATAAAACATGACTAGAAGGCTCTTTGTGCATTTTTATATTTTTTGTTAGTTGTAGTCTAAGACCTGGGTTTATCAATCTTAATGTTTAGAAGGTGATGCAATAAATCAGCATCTCAATGTGGGTACGTTAAGCAACATTTAACACAAGTAATGGATCATATTTTAATATGACCAATACAGGAATATTGTTCCCAAATGAATATCTCTCTTTGTTAGTGAGTTCTTGATGTTTTTCTGCCTAAGCCGTTTTGAGAGCAGATTTGACATCAAAAAATCCTATCGTGAATAATTTGTAATATAAGGCAGAATACTTGCATCGGCAACATTTTGATGAATTTCAAACCTTTTTTTCACACCACCATAATAAACCATGACAGTGTTAAATGCCCATTTTAACTGTGCTTCTTTTTAATGGAAGTGTTTTAAATACAAGGTTTAGATTCAGTCTTTTTGAGGTAAAGTTGTCGTGTTTTGTGTCACAGTCCCTAACTTTGTGCAATATTTTAAACCTTGCTCAAAGCAAGTGATCGTCTTGAAATTTCATTAATTTGTTTTTCTACTGACCTGTTACTGCTTGAATTTGTTCTTTTTTTTTGTCCAGTCATGTTAAAATGTGTAAAATATTCAAGTTAGTTTTAGGAGGCAGTCAAATTAACTACAGTCTGCCTTAATTTATATGTGGAACCTGTAATATACTGAAAAGTGGCTTTTATTTATTTGAGTGTACATCATACTTGATACTTATATTCTAGTGTTTTTGTTTCCTTTTGTTTTGAACTTGTTTAACACTAAGTTCAAGTCCATTAAATGAATTCTAACATTGAATCATTTCATTAAAATGTGGAAAATTTTCAGATGGAAAAAAATTAAACGTGTTAAGAAACTTATGGTGGATTTTCTTGGTGATATTTTTTTGTTTTTTCAGAGTAGGACCTTTTTTTTCCCCAGTTTGGTGATTTTAAAATGGTTATAAGAAAAATTAAAAGTTTTGTCACAAGTTAAACAAAGGTATTTCTTGAAGTTTTATGTAGTAACAGCAGTAAATGACTAACCGCACAGCTGGACCCCTCATGGGTCAAGGAAGAGCATATTTGAAGGTCATGGGGTTAAAGGTCACAGATGACCAATGATTTAGGCTCTGATTATGTGTAGGGGTGATGGTGTATATCCACGGAGTACTTTTTGCAGGTTGTATGAAAGTCTAAGTGGTTCATGAGATATTTTGCTAACAAACATCGACCAAAACATTTTCTATCACTGGTTGACCTCTGACTAAAGCTAAGTCTACCCAAAAAAAACAAACTTTACTATTTTCACTCCTATGGACAAGTTTAATGAAACCGGTCTGTGATGCAACAAACGTTTGTGTATTGCTCAAATTCAGAAGTTTTCATTGAAAATATGCTGCTAAATTAGTAAAATAAAAACTCACAGCAGTGGTGTGATACAGGATTTTTATTAGAAAACAGAATTCAAAGCATTGGTATAAAAAACATTAGATCCTGTGCTTTGGTATTGTTTCAGTGATTCCTTGTTGCTTTGATGAAAATCTACTTGTCTATTGAATGTTATTTTTGGTTTACAAAGGAGTTTCTGTTAAATTTCAAGTCTTTCCATTACTAAGCTCTTAATAAGGCAATAAAAACCTTGAAGATGAAACTTGCTATCAACTTCATCAAGATATCTCAGCTCTTATTTCAGTTATTCACACACCATTCATTCTCACCTCTGCACTCAGACAATACCCTCTATATTAGGGGTGCACCGATAAATCTGCACCGATTTCCTTACTTTAGGGAGATCGGTCGATTCTTAGAGATCATTGCGGCAAAGATCTGCTTTTCTACCTCTACAAAGGTCTGAAAATCAGCCACTATCCTCTTTTGCTCTCCTGTGAGCACTACCTAATATCCAGTTAAAACAAGTTTGTATTGTTTCAAGGGTTTTGTTCAAAGTATTTCAGTAAAATAACATTTGAACACTGAAGTTGTGTTGTGACTTTATAACATCTGAAAGTGTCAGCTATTTAAAAAATCGGTATCGGCCAAAATTGGAATCAGCAGGTCAGATTTTTTAAAGATCGGAGATCGGCAAGAAAACTGGAATCGGTGCACCCCAACTCTATATGTAGAATTCCAGTTACATGGGATGTACATGTCGTCCTTGCCATCCAGTACAAACTGAATGAATGTCACACTATTGTACCCCTATACCATCAAGTAAAGGATATTTTTGTTTTCGGCATGGCACAGGTGATATTGGTTTAGGCCACCCAGCCCTGACCCTTCGATGTGCTCGACATTTGGTCTCTGTGACCAGAATTCAAGCAAGACTTGAACTGTTCTGAGCTTCCACTCGTTCCTTGTTGTCCCTCCCGTCAACGTAGTCTCACACTTGGCAGAGATTGTAGCAGGGCAAAGGTTTCTCCAGCACGTTGTCTCCGTCCACCTCGAACACATAATCACAGCGTTGTGCGATCAAAGGAGCATCGGACAGGGCCACGCTCTGATTGCCAAAGGAGATTACTGTGTCTCTCTAAAGGAAGCAAGAAAAGGAGCACTACAGTTAATTTGCGAGTGGCCTTGCAAAAAGTTTACTGAAGATAGCACATCATTAAAAGATGAAACGATTCTGACATTCCTCGAAGAAATACACATCACCCAGAGTTTTGAAACTAAGATCGTCTTATGCTAAGAAGCGAGTTGTAACCACTTTCATCAATCTTTGTAATTAATTTATGTGTGATCTCGTATTTCATCATGAGATGTCAGTCCTGCTCAGAGAATGTATTATGAATGACTCGGCTACTGTCAAATCTTAGGGCAATATCTGTAAAACTGACAAGGTTATTGCTGTTTTTGGGTGGGCTAATGTTGACTAGCTGTAGCCACTATCTTGTGTTGATTCCAAAATGAATTGGTTGTAAATGAACATCCAATAATTACTTTTCTGAAAGTTTATTAAAATCTGTCCCATGGTTTACATTTTGATCAGACAGACAGATAGGCACACAAACAAGGGAAAAGCTACTTTCACCCTTTCTGCTTGTTGGCAGGTGATAATAGACCATTTCATAGTTTTCTACACACACTGCATTGTGGGTAGGGGTCAAAGGTTATGTAATAAAAACAAACCTGCATCACTTAAATTTGATGGATGCACTTTTTCCGCTAATCTGATGCTTTTTACAAATGTTTTTGAGAAAACACTGGATGAGTTGAAATGTTGGTGTCATTGCAGTGTAGGATTTTTTTTTTACGAGCAAGGGATAATAGAAAGGGCAATTTTAAGTTTTCATTCGTAAAAATATAATTTGGTAACTTATGACTTTGTTTTTAACATGATTTAATTGACATAATTTTATGTATTTGCCAAAAAATATATAATTACCGCTTTGATTGTTTAGTCTTTCAGTTCATTTTTTATTTTGTTCTTTTTCTCTGCTTTTACCCACATAGATGAGCTGCACAAGGCACGAGATATTCAAAATATTTTATTATTTTAGGTCCTACCAGTACTGACTATACTTTACTAAAAGATCCACCAATTAGTTGGGACTTCTGCCCATGTAGTTAGTATCTACATAAAAATGATACCAAAACCAGCTCAAAAAGCAGATTTATAGCTTAAAAAATGAAAAATCTCATCTATGATTTTAGAAGAAAGTTTAACACAATTCAGTTTAGAGCAAATACATTGGGTCTGTATAAAGATGTAAATATACCGGTTAAATTCCAACGGTGTTCCCATAGCAACCTCAGCTTATATTTCGTATGACCTGTGACCTGACTGCTTTATGCATTTATAACTACAAAATGTTCTATTAGAGATGGTGTTTAAAAAAATTTTGCAAAGTTCTCAGCGATCACTGATCTGTATCATGAACAGGTTTTGAGAAAGAAATCTTTCTTACCCGTCCATTATTGGCAGCAGACGTGGCAGCAGTAGCAGTGGCGGCTTTATCGAAGTCCTTTTTACAGATATGAGCCATGATTCCAGCTGCTAAAGCATCACCCAGAACATTGATCATGGTCCGGAACCGATCACTGACGAAACAAAAAGGACAATAGTTGACTCGCTGCCCAATGTTAATGTTCAATGAACTTAACGTCATCTTAACTGAGACTTACAGAACCCAGTCGATGGCTACAATCAGGGAGATGTCAGCCGGCGGTAAACCAACAGAGGTGAGGACAATCACCATGGTTACCAAACCTGCCTGAGGGATCCCAGCTGCTCCGATGCTTGCTGCTGTTGCTGTAATACTGATGGAAAAAGAACAATTAATTGACTCTCAACACAAAACAGTGACTGATGGACTGAATCTTCTCAATGTTTATGCTCACCTGATAGTGACCAGCTGGCCGAAGTCCAAGTCATACTCATTGACCTGAGCTATAAAGATGGCAGCTACAGCCTCATACAGGGCCGTCCCATCCATGTTGATGGTGGCTCCCACTGGCAGGACAAAGCGAGCTATCTGCCGGTCCACCCCGCAGTTCTCCAGAAGACACTTCATAGTGATTGGCAGCGTGGCTGAGCTGAAATAAAAAAGGATAAAAGGATGATGGGATGTGATAATCACACCAAGCTGCAGAACATTAGATAAACATCTGTTTCTTCTTACCTGGATGAAGTTGCCAGTGCGATGACGAGAGCCTGCAACAGGCCTCTGATGAAGGGGAAGGGGTTTTTGCGGGTGAAGAAGAAGTAGAACATGGGCAGCAGGATGAGACCGTGCACCAGCAGACCACACAGAACAGTGAGGAAGTACATGCCAAGCTTCTCTCCGAGGTGGGCCGGGTCCTGCATGTCCAGGATCTTTCCAGCCACCAGGAACACGATACCAAATGGAAAGTACCTAAACAGAGGAGAGGAAAATTTAGTTAATTTCCATGTTTGATTCCATTTCGTAGTTTTGATTTTATACGTATAGCACTTTGTTGCAGCTGTAATTGTTTTAAAGTGCTTTGTAAATATAGCAGTAGTAGTAGTAGTATATCTGGGCCCAAAGATAATACATTAAATGTTAAGTAGTTTTTTTATATTTAGTGCAATTTTCTCATGACATCTGGCCAACTTTCACATCAAAAAATGAAGTTTGAACTTTTCTGTAATCTTTGATTCTTGTATGAAAAGAGCAGCAGAGAATCAATTATCCCTTTCTGTATTCTTTTCTTATTTTATATTAAAATAATCTGACTTTTAGTGAGGATTTTCTTTTTTTAATTGATTTGTTGGATTGTGATAAAGTATTTCTAAGAAATAAAAGAAAAAGTTTTTGATATAGAGTAAGACTATCTGTTATGGATGGTTTAAACTCTACATAATATATAATTTGTAAAAGATCATTTCTGTAAGAATAATTTATTATATAACATTTCTTCAGTGAATATTAACAGAGATTAACCCTTGGCTTGGACCAAGTTTTAAATTCTGGTCCCTTTGTGTCACTGAGTTTGACTGCTCTGCTCTCCAACATAAACACAGAATATGATGAGGACACAATCTGTAAATTCAGTCTCAAAGAACTCCACTGAAAGATTTGAAGAACTAATCTTATTTGTGAGAGTTTATCCTTCCGTTCAAACAGGTGGAGCTGACTCAGCAGCTCCTGTGAGGAGTCGTGTGGACACTTCACCATCACTTTTCCCTGATTTGTGTTGTCAGATTTGTTTCTACATCTAATCTGACTGTATGAACTTACCACATAGCAGCATTAATGATCTTCATCACACACTCGTTGATGCACTGACACACGTTGACCAGCGGTAATCCACGTTCTCCCATCTTCCCCAGCAGTAGTCCTGTGAGATAAAACAGTAAATTTACATTTATTTATAGTTAACAGATTTGATATACTGTTGCACTGGCCTGAGTCTTTCCTTTGACTCTAAATCCCAAATAAGTTTGGTTGTTAGTAACTGAACTATAGCAGAAATATGTAAAAGCAGCAACATTTTCTTTCTGCTTTGGTGGAAATTGTCCTACCCATGGTGGCTGAGAAGATGACGATTCCCAACACGTTCATGCCTTTGCTCGTGCTGGGGACGATTTTATACTTGATATCGGGTGCAGGAGTGATCTCTAAGAACACCGGGTGGCCCAGCTGAGGGTTGTGGTAGTCGGGCATGACGTACACGAAGTTGGCCTGAGACTCTTTCTCGTTGGAGTTCTGCACAGTTTGCACCAAATCTGTCCGGTACTGGAAAAGATACAGCCACAGGTGTGAGTGGATGAACTGCTTTGGCTTTACTGGAGATTTTACTGTCGGCTGTTTGTTTTTTTTTTTCTCTCACCTGCTGGAAAGTAGCTTCAATTAGATTTGATGGGATCATGTTCCTATAAGAGAACAAACACAACATAAAACCATGTCTAAAGGTTGATTTATAGCAAATGCAGAACACCTATAACTAATGATATTAAATCATGTTAAATGTTACACAAACATTATTTTTTTATCAGTTTTTATGTTTGAATCAAATGCTAAATTTTCAACAAAGTGACATTTTTCTAATGTTTTAGCACTGAAGCCATCATTGTGCAGTAATGTTTGTGTTTAAAACAAAGTCACCCAGATAGTTCCACTTTCAACATGGTCTACATCAGTCAGTTACATCATTTATTATCTGCTGAAGAAAAACACTCAAAATTCTAAAAAACCCACATTTTTGGTCGTTACTGCTCCTCATTTTAATACTTGCTATATTTTTTGGTGCAAGAATAGAAGAAATTCAGTGTTTGGCAAAAAAAAAAAAATCAGATTTTCTTCAAAATGTAACATTTCTTTCATGAGGAAGTTATTTCTACTAAAGTAGCTACATGAAAACAACTTTTTTTTTGTAATGATTATTAATATACTGCAAGCTTTGTGAAAATCACTTCAATTTTTTTTGCTGTGCAAATATTTGAAGACATTTTTACTTTTCATCACTGCCTTTCAACAGCAAACAGCCAAACATTGGACCCAAGTTAAGCAGTGCTCACTCTTCAATGCCCAACTATTTGACATCCTGTGAAATTGTTCTGGTCCAGTGTGGTAAAATTGGTCAGTTTAGTTTCATTTAGAGAAGCAAAGACACCTAAAATTCCCGAAACTCTTACTTTTCAATCAGTCCTCACAAGTGACTTGTTTTCAGAGAGAGGAATACAAAAGAATCCCATATTTTATTTATTAATAATATGTATATTTTAAATGATGCTGTTTGTTTTGAATCATGAGCCTTAATTTTTCTTATTTTACTCCTGTTAGAGTGTTTATAACATTTGCATGACATGCAATGTTCTGAGTAATCTGCAGTTGAATTATAACTCCTGTAGGCTTTATGAGGGAAAAACTAACATATAAATTGAGCCCTTAAAAAGGTTTTTATGGTAAAGTTGTAATTTTCAAAGGCTTTTAACAGCTTGGAAACAATTTACCCTGAGTGTTTGGACTTTTAGCTTTCAAACTGTTTCATTCTACTAAAATGAACAGACTGAACCAAAAGCAGTTGGACTCTACCAGAAACCAGCCCAGCACAGGCCGCATGATGTCCTGGGACAGTATTTATTTATACAGCAGACGTCAGAGACACGGGCAGCGACGTCATCAGACACGTAACAAGGCTGAAGTGTCCCTATCCCCAACCTCACCATTTTAATAAGCTTTAAGACGAAAGCTATTAGCGGACCTCAGACTTGCATTAAGCCTGAGCAGACTGGACGTTCAGTCTCACAAAGTGAAACGGCGCACAGCGACCTTCTGACAAGGTGCAAGCTTAGCCGATCACAAATAATTGCCTCCCTATTCTTAGCGAAACTGCTGCGTGGGAGTGACGCTGCAACTATTCCTCAAATGTCCATAAAATTCTAGATTCTGATTTAGTTTGTATTTATTTTCAAGCCTGACTATGAAATTGGGAAATTTGTTGCACAAATTCAACTGTTTGTAAGGTTGACTTAACATTATGATTTTCTTTAAAAATGTGATTTAAATAGAAAACATTAATTAATGTGGCTTCAGATCCTTAGTGTTTTTCAGAATGTAAAGATGATCCTGTTTATCCTCATCAGAACCCCTGCTCAAAGACACTACAAAAAGCAGAACGTTTGATTAACCTGATGAGGTCGAGCAGAGCGTCAGCAGAGGTCATGACGGGCCCGGTGCCGCCGTGGTGGCTTTCTTTATCTGTCCCTTCCCCCGGGTGAATGATCAGCACCAGCACAATGCCCACGATGACAGCGATGAAGGTCGTCCACAGGTAGTAGGTGATGGTCAGGACCCCCAACCGGCCGCTCGCTTTGGTGTCCATGGCTGACAGGCCCGACATTAAACTGGACAGGAAATGTAAAGATAAAAATTAAATCTGTAGAGGTGGTTGTGTTGGTGTAGCTTCTAGACTTTTTTTACAAGGGGTGGCCAGGGTATGTTTTAGGAGGTACATACAAATAAAGAAAAATTCAAGATGGTTGCCACATCTAATTCAATATGGCTTTAAATCATCCGTTTTAATTAATGTTGAGCTGAATTTCTTTGAGATTGTTGTTAAAAATTATATAAAAACATGCTTAATACTAGTCACGTCTTATTATTCAGCCATGTTTAAACGTACAAAGTTGGCGCAATCTTCAAACATTTTAAATGGCCACCACAGCTAACTTTAAAAGGCTATAATTCAGCCATTTTATTAATTATAGATTAAATTTGTTGTACAATATCCAAGAAAGATCACATTCAATTGCTGATGCTAAACCCAAATTAAGCTAACCTCTAAGACTAGTGGTAATTTTACAAAGGGCTATTATTCAGCAATTTTTAAATATACACAGCTGAAACCCTCTACAGTACAGTAGTTTCAGAGAACAATCTTTGACAAAATCTGATTGCAAATACAAAATTTAGCTGCATAACAGAGCTTCTCATGAACTCTACTTTCTAGATGAGAAGAGATCTACAGAACAGAGGATCAGTTGTTTTGTTATAATTATTAGTTTTATTAGTTTTAAACTTGACTTCTTTAAAGTATTTGTTGATCAGTAGAAATCTGAGTTTTTATAGCTGATCATTCACTTATTTCCAACAGGAGATTTAGACAGTCGTGGATTGAGTCGTAGCAACAACACACATTTCTGTTTTTTTGTTTTGGTTTTGCATACAATTGTTTACATACGTCATGCTATTGTAGTCATTCCTATATCAAACCATCTCATTTAGCGGATGAGTGCTTCTCCAGCTTCTACTTTACAAAATATCTCCTTAATGTATTGAATCCTGTAAAAAACTTTCTTGAAAATTTGCTACAGAATTCTTGTTTTGGTTTTGCCTATTTATTTTTTTTGCTACTTACAGTATCTAGCTAACTATTCTGCTAATGTTAGCTTTGTGCTAGCCTTTTGCATCTTTTATTTAACTTTTCACTACTTCTTAATTTAAGCTTGCACTTTGTTATTTTAGCTTTGAGCTAGTCCTCTCATGCATTTAGCTAGCCTTTTGCTACTTTTAACAACTAGCCTTTTGCTACTTGTGCCTACAGTTAGACTTTTGTTACATTTAGCTTTTAGCTGTTTTGCCATTTTTAGTTATTATCTAGCATTTTGATGCATTTAGCTACTTCTAGCTTCAAGCTACCATTTAGCAACTATTAGGTTGCATTTTCATCACCTGGCCCCTAAAAGCATGTACAATAAGTTGCCTTCAGGCCCTGGCTTCTCTTGAAACAGAGATCTGAGATCTCAACGGGACTTGCCTGGTTAAATAACGGTAAATAAATACATTTGCTGTCTTTAGCTCTTAGTGTTTTGCTTCTTTTAGCTTTAACCACTTAGTTTTAGCTATTTCAGTGGATGGAATATGACAAATCCTCACCTGGAGGTGATGAGAGGCAGAATCAACATCTTTAACATCCTCATCAGTAATTCTCCGGGGAAAGAGAAGTAGATCTTGGCCTGTGAGCAAAACAAATACCTGAGTTTAAGAAGCCAAAAAACACAACCATGATATGTTTCAGCTGAATGTTCATGGTGTCACATTTTTCTACAGGGGACTCCTCACACTGCAGAAAACCTCCTGAAAATAGCTTATTTATCCAATTATTAAATGAGCAACAAGAAAATCTCAATTTTCAGTACGATTCTGATCCCTGTTTGCCAAACAAAACTCAACACGATATTTTATTTCCAAGAAAATGTGTGCATGAAAGAAATCCCTTTATGATTTCTGACTGATCTTAGCCAAAGGTATAGTTTTAGTTAGGTTGTTCCGGGTGAAATTTTTATGTTTCCACTGTGACTCATTAGTTTAGAGGTTTTTTCCAGTAACCAATAATTTAATTTTCTTTAAAATCCCTTTGATCTGTCACTTTCTGACTGAAACTGACTACTTTTTTAAATTTATACACCAGACATGAAACATGAAAAATGCTACTTATTTTGAACAATAATAAATTCCTTAAGACACAAAAATTATAATTATGTTAAATTGTTCAATTTGTTGGTTGTTTGCACAAACTATGTCATCACCATCAAATTGCAATTTATTTGCATTTACTTGAAATTAAAATTTAATGCTGTAATAACCTTAAAAATGTTGCATTGAGAATCTTGGGGGTAATCATTGTTCACAATCTTATAACTCAGTTTTATTGCAGAAAACAAAAGATTAAAGGAGCTTTAAGTTTGTCTTTTCCTTGTTCTGACCTCTGACTTGACCCTGCTGTTACATCCAGTCCACTCTAACGCTTACATAACTGACTTTAAGTGATTCCTCGCCAACAGAGCAGCTTTACTTTTGCTTTCTTACATCACTTTGTTTGCTTTTGTACTCTGAGATTGTAGCCTAAGTTAAAAAATAACATAAAGTTTCATTCATCAGGTGTTTTTGTCTTTCTGTCCTTACCTGTGTGGACAGGTTGAATGTCCGCAGTGTAAATCCAAGGACACAGCCAGTAACAACAGCAAAGACCGAGAGCGTCAGCAGTCCGTTCCTTCTGCAGTAGTCCCTCACATACGCCCTGACCTTCACAGAAACCATACGCTTGTACAGACTCTTCACCACCTCCATCCTGATTCAGCTTCAGTACCTGTCGGCCCCCCCACCTCTGCTTTCTGACCACAGATGCCCAAGTCTTTCTCTGTAGGCACGACAAGACCTGCACAGACCCTACTAAAGGCACAGGAGAGCCTGGGAACCTGTTCTGATGTGGGTCCTGTTAAACACTGAAGAGCTGATCCAGTCTGAGAGAGGAAGTGTTGATGGAATGATTCCTGGTAAAGCAGCTCCTAAAAGGATTATCCATATCCCTCCCCCCCACTAACCGAGGCTCCTTCACTGCCACGCAGGCTTCAGGCTTAGAGGTTAAAGGCAGGACTTCAACTCCAATTAACGCCCCCATTCAGAGCTTGTTAAAGGGTACTGCTACCCACCTCCAAGCCATTTCATTCATAAAACAGGAGCTCAGACTTCATTTCTTTGACTTGATTGTCACATTTAGGACCAAGGTTACAACAGCATCCCACTCAAAAGAAATGAATGAAAGTGACTGATTATAATTTGCTTAAAAGACGGAATTCCTCCAAAGAGTTTCATTAATAGCAAGAAGTTAAATCCAATGTAGTTATCTCCTGCATTTGTTGTTAACATTATTAAGGGGAAAATGTCTTTTCATGCCCTTGTTATTAGCTGTTCCAGTTCTCAGTTTATTTTTGTGACCTGTTTGCACGACTTCTTAGTTCTGTGGTCGTCCAGTGTCTGTGAACGTCACCGAGTCTGTAATGACTAAAGAGGAGTCTTTTCCCGTCTAACAATGGCTGCTGACGTCACCTGGGAACAATCCAATAACACTTAATCTGTGCTCCGCTCAGTGGCAGATCTAGGATTTTTCTGAGCAAGGGGACATCAAGGGGCCACATATTCATAGAGGGGCCGAGTGTTAGTTCAACATCCTTGCACACAAATATATGTTTTTAATCACACGCTTGTAATTTTAAAAAAAAGCTTGCACAATAAATTCTCCTTACCAATTTTATGAATTTTTACTGTATATAGATAAAACACCCTCAAACACTCTGCATGTGAGAAAATCCAGCCATCATTTGTCAGCTGAAAGACTTTTTCTGCAGTTTAAATTTTCTTAAAAAGAGAAGACGTCTGTAAACTTGATTCATGCTGGACATTCCTATTCGACTCATCAGCGCCACTAGTGTTTGAACATGGAATTGCATCCACCATCATCGAGGACCGATAAATAAAAAATATAAAAATAGGTCTCTGGGCTCTAGGCTCTCTCTCTATGGCTCTGGGACCGATGAGTGAAGGAACAAGGGGACAGATGGTTCTATAGCTCCGCCCCTAGAACCGCCCCTGGCTCTACTCTACTCTCAGAGAGTGAAATCAATGAATCACGTAAAAGAAAAAAAAGAAAAAAAAAGAAAGAAAAAGAAACAAGTTGATTGAGACTCTTATTTTTGCTTCACATCATAATTCTGTAAAATTATTTAAATCGAATACAGTATATATGAGCAAAAAACCTTCTAAGATGAATAAAAGGTAATTGATATTTTTTTTCTTTTCATCATTTTATGAAATAAAAAAGATTCAAATTATGAATTTGAGGCTCCAGGAGGTGCCCCGGATTCCCTTCTCCAGGTGAGGTTTCATGATTTGAATTTTGTTTCATTCATTAAGGGTTTTGGATCACTCTTAGTCCTACCTTTTTGCCTAGACCTGTTTGCCATGTTAGACCCTACCAGGGTCTGATGCCCTTGGACTACATAGGCACCAGGATCACAGCAGTAAATAACCTGGGCTCAAACCCCTTCACCATGTTAATTCTTGTTTTCAGCTTTAAGTTATGTTTCCCTGTGTCGTTGGGGTTAATTTGTTCTTATTAACATAAATCTTCTTCGTTTGTGTCAGCTCTGTGTTCAGTGGTCTGTATCAGAGTCTCTTCCTCTTCAGCTGCAGTCTGACTGAGGGAGGTTTTTGTACAACTGTAAATCACTGTGTGAAAACATCGGCACTGTTTATCACATGGATACTTTTACAATAATAAACTGCAGCATCTTCAGTCTGAACTCCACTGATGGTCAAAGAGAAATCAGAGCCGCTTCCACTGCCACTAAACCGAGCTGGAGTTCCTGACATACGAATGCTCACAGCTCTTAATAAAACCTCTGGAGGTAGTCTGGACTTTTGTCGGTACCAGAACATACACTGACCACCAGTACAACCTGCAACAGACTGGCTGGTCTGACATGTCAGAGTAACAGTGGCTCCTGGAGTAAATGTCTCTACTGCAGGTTGAGTCACAGTCACCTGAGCGCTGCATC
>JARVJO010000173.1:4062401-4119884 GCA_031762555.1 Cynodonichthys magdalenae | reverse complement strand
ATTGATTATAATGGTTGCGTATTTGCTGCGGAGGTCGGAGCGCAGCGGAGCGGAGACGGAACGCATGTAGTGTAAATATAGTCCGCAACTTTGGCGCGGTCTCTCTGCTTGATGTTTACACATGCAATCAAACCACACCAGAGTTTGTTTCAACCGAACTGAGACCTAGGTTGTCAGGTGAACCAGAGTTTGCTTTTTTTGGTCTAATTCAGAGTTTGATTCACACCTCCCCAAATGAAGTATACTTTCCAGGCAAACAAACTAAGTTTGATTAAAGCGCTATAATCAGGGCTGATGTGAATACACCCTAAGAGAGGCCCAGCTGAAGATAAGCAAAAGAAGACATGATGTTCCTGTGTGTTACTGCTGCGGTTCAGTTTTAAAAAGTAACTGTTTCTTAAGACTGCCTCATCATTGTACTTACCTGAAAGTGGTAGAAGATATAACATCCATTGTGAAGGAAAATATGTGTTTATAATATCTGCAAACTGCATTTTGTTTCTTTTACATTCTTTACAATACCATTAATACTTAACGATGGTAAGGCCTAAACAACATTTGGATTATATTTTTACTTTAAAATAAAACTGATTGGTGATCAAAACTTGAATTAAATGTGCAACTTTATGGTAAAAGCTGCTGAAGTTCAATGATTACAAGCAAGTTTAGAAGTATGTGAGGATAGATTGAGGTGTTTGCATAGTGTTTTCAATTTTAGAAAATTTAAAATGCAAAACACTATTTAAATATTCAAAACTTAATTGAAAATAAAAATGTTTGTCAGCCCTATACATACTCAGCTGTCCACTGGATGTTTCTCCAGGGCTTTGGCAGGAAATCCCCCAAATCTAGACGTAAACAAAAAAAATATTAAATTACAATCTTAAATCACTCAGTTCCAGTTTTAAAATATATTATTTATTAAACACAAACGTTTTTTGCATTTCAAATAATGCAATAATGTCTTCAATGAAAGTCTAATTTTAAAAGATTTTCATTTAAGCCCACCTTCAACTCGATACAGTTCAAATTCAGTCAGCACCAAGTCATTTCCATGCATCTCTGCAGGATTAAAGTTGTAACAGTTGCCTGTAGTAGAAAGCACCAAAGGCTGGTCGCCACACAGGAATGCCAAGTCACCAAAATGTGGACCATTGTTTCCATCTGCAAAAGCAGGCTGTCCTTTGATACCTGTAACCCTCAGAGGTTTCTCTCTCTTATCACTGATGCTGTAAAGAAAAGCCTTTTCATCATGGATATTCTGTCCACTATTTAAGTAGTCCTTGGTGATGTAGCCCCCAAAGACAAACCCAGCAGCATTGTAAGCGACACAGATAGTGGGGCCATGTCTGTTACAGCGAAAAAGGAAGGCATCTTTTGAGAAGCCATGGACACTGGCTTTGTAGATCAGGTGGAGTCTGACATTATCGAAGAGAGACAGCAGCTTTTTCTCCTGATCTTTGGACAGTTTGGATTTGACCACAGTGACTGACATGACTCAGAACAGATGTTACCTGAGGATGACACAACAATCTTAGGTTATGATTTTAGATTTATGACACTGTAAAACTCAACATTCTGCTTAATAAAATATATAAAGTGATCATAACTTAAATTTCATCAGCTTGTTTATACTCATGTTACTTAAGTGATTTGAACTTCTGAATAAGAAAAAAAATGTTTGCTAAGTTAATATATATTTAAGTTGAGTTCATGCAAAATAGTTATGTATTTTAAAGTTGTGGTGTTTTGGATTGTAAGGGGTTAACACTTAACATTTTGGGCATGCTCAGATTATTATTTTTTTTGATCAGCTCACTAAACAGAGACTGCTCTTTTGGCTCCTAAGTGCGTTCAGAGATGCTCTTCTGCAGACCTCGGTTGTAACAAGTGGTTATTTGAGTTACTGTTGCCGTTCTATCAGCTCGAACCAGTCTGGCCCATTCTCTTCTGACCTCTGGCATCAACAAGGCATTTGTGCCCACAGAACTGATGCTTACTGGATATTTTCTCTTTTTCAGACCATTCTCTGTAAACCCTAGAGATGGTTGTGCGTGAAAATCCCAGTAGATCAGCAGTTTCTGAAATACTCAGACCACCCCGCCTGGCACCAACAACCATTTCAGTTCAAAGTCACTTAAATCACTTTTCTTCCTCATTCTGATGCTCGGTTTGAACTGCAGCAGATCATCTTGGCCATGACTACATGTCTAAATGCATTGAGTTGTAGCCATGAGATTGGCTGATTCAACATTTGCGTTAATGAGCAGTTTGACTGGTGAACCTAATAAGCTGGTGAGTGTAAGTTACTATATTACCTTCAGTTGCTACGAAAATGCTGTATATCAGTGTTTCCCGTGGAGTATTGGCATTGGGAAGGTCTGCAATATAATTTGCGTTAGTTGGATGAAATATCTCTCACTTAAATAACTAATTTGTCTAATGATAAACCAATTTCAGATACTTGGAATGTAAGTGTGGTGAAACTAAATGCAAAAATGGCCTGCCATACTAGTGAGCTTCCACGTGCTGCTGAAAAGGATCTGCTGCTCTCCCAGAGAGTAAAAGCTGATTGTTAAATTAACAACATGGACTTAGAAGCAAGCGGACATCCACATCTTCTTTTCATCTTCACAGTTAACAAGAAAAAAATAAATAAAATTTGGACTTCATTGTGAAAAAAACAACAGTTGTTTGCTTTGCCCTTTGCAACATAGAGCTGGGTGGATTCTGAGGTTTTATCCCCCATGACACAATATTTCTGTTATATCCGAGAAACTATTAAAACTTATTGTGGTAGTACACCTCCTGCTGTTTTGGACACTCCCACTTCAGCACATTTTCAAACATACCAGAGGAGGGGTGCTCTGTGAGGGGGTAGCTCAACTTCAGACTGAACTCCAGGAGCTCTGCTGGGGACTGAGCTCCAGGGGTATGTTGGAGGTGCTTCGTACAGGCAGCTCCACACGACAAGAAGTTCAAGGGTTTCTCAAACATGCATGAATTTATCAAAGCAATGCTCTGGGTATGTTTTTGATGAGAGAATGACATTATAAGATGATAAAAATCTCAAAGAAGCACATGCATAATACCCACCCACCCCCTTAATGCAGACCATCATTTTCAAGCAATATGGGAAAGAAAAAATATCTCTGCATGAAGTAACTGAGTGCCTTGGACAAGAAAGGAAAATGTTAAACAAGAAAAATGTAAACGTACAACATACAGCGGGTGTCAGAGAGAGACTATGAGGATACTGTTAAGAGATGGTTCAGAGCACACACAGGTTTGTGCATGAAGGCACAATGAGGAAGATTTCGGCCAGACAAATACATCGGATTGACAGAGAAGCTGCTAAAATGCCATTACAAAGCAGCAAACAGATATTTGAGACTGCTGGTGCCTCTGGAGTCCTGCAAACATCAAGGTCTAGAATTCTCCAAAGGCTTATAGTTATGTATAAAACTTCCACCCCAAACCTCACAAGCAAGAACAGCTGCAGTGGAAGTCCAGAAATACATGAAGTCTAATTTTCAAACAGTTTTGTTCACCGATGAGTGCCGTGCAGCCTTGGATGGTCTAGTTGGATGGAGTAGTGGATGTAGTGGATAGCCACCATGTCCCAACACGCTAGTGACTCCAACAAGGAGGGGGCTAATCATGGGCTGGAATCAATAGACAAACATTGTTGACTCCAACAGTCAATACTAAAGTTTTAAGCATTTTGCACAATGGGAAGCACTCAGAGTTGTGAATGACTCTCAGCTACAACCACATGTATTTCTAGCCCAATTTTGGAAAAACTGACATTTTAGTCAATGTAGTCAGTTAACTGAATGGCTCTCAGTTAATCTCAGGTCCGTCTCTTTTTTAAGTTTCATTAGATTGCTTCACACTGGCTCATAAGATATTTTTATCAGACAAGAATGACTTCAAAAAGATGATAGCAAAATTAAATCAAACATCATAAATCTGACTTTACCTAGCTGCCAGACCAAACCTTAGCTCAATAAATTTATTTTCTTATTAAATCAGTTTTCTGTCACCCATCTTCAATTAGGATAACTCCATATTTTAACTATAAACATACATCCAATTACAGATTTTGGAAGGTTTTATCAGAATGTGTTCAGTGGTTTGTGAGATATTTTGACAACAGACACATGAACAGACAACATTGATGTAAACCTGTATCTTTTGGCCATGAGCTATAATGTTTTTGATCAACTAACTGAAGCTTTAACAGTTCCAGATAAATGGTTTCAAACTCACCTGCAGAAGAAACAGATTTGCAGTCGAACTCAGCAGGATTCTGTGGATCCCTGTGTGCCAGACTTTGCCTTTTAAGCTTATAAAAGTGCCGTCAGGTAAACCGTTAAACTCCAGTAAAACAGGTTTATTTGTAACCCATCCCTCCTTGTTTAGTCAGGTTAATTCTTCAAGGGGGAAAATTGAGCCGTTATGCTTTCAAGTTTTACTTTCATTTCATTTATTAAAAAATTATTCCCACATGACGAATCATGAGTTCTGCAGAAGGTAATTTTCTTAGACCAATATATTTGAGAAAACTGAAGTGACTACAGCATAGAAACAAAGACTTTGAAGACATTTGCTCCGTATATACTTTTTTTTCTTCAAATATTTATCTTTTTCGCATAAAGAATGATTGTCTAACATGTTATCCAGCTAAGTGTTTACTGGAGGTTTTAAAGTCTTCAAAAAAGAAAACCTAGAATCATCTCTAATAGGATGAATGTAATGTTTAAAAATTACAAATTGATGATCCTGTTGTGTTTTTCAAATTATCAGTAAATCTACATGTGCTGTTTCCAAACTGTGTCCTAAAAAATAATAAAGCATTAAAAAAAGAAAACAAAGTCAACTTAATGCAACACTTGTGTTTTAATTCAACATCAATCAGTAACTTTACCATACAAGATACTTTCGACATGTTTATATTGTGATGCACATTCTTTATTCCTGCTCGACCACACAGCAGTTTGTTTCTCTACTTACAGACAATAAAAATTAAAATCTTTTCACTTGACCGCCATCACTCTTTTTCTGTTCTCCCACAATGCACTGCTCCCTTTCTTCATGAATATCATGAATGTAACAACATACAGAACATGTTTTTTAAAAATGCAGGACAAACACTTCAATAATTATACAGCTTGGTGGTGGTGGAATTCATGTAGTTATTTTCTATGATTACAGGATAAAAGGGGCAGAAGTGAAATATTAAGTTTCTGAGTGATGTCATCTACAGTCAGGACAACAAATAAATGATTGCATAAGTTTAAACTACTTATCTCAAGAATTGTGCAAATCTAGAAGAATTTTCTTTTTCAATGATGTTTCTGTGATTGTGGAAGCAACATTCATTCAGGCTCAAAGGAAAATGAGCTGTGATTCAACATGCTTTGGTATTTAAAAACCTCTGTATCACATGCATATTGTATAAAGCAGAGATAAAAGAGAAAGAAAATGTTTACATATCTCTTAATGGCATCCTGACATGGATATCCAGTTAGAAATTTAACAGTTAAAAAGAACAAAAACGATGGGCTGAAACATCTGGAGATGTTAAAATGTACTCCACGGTGATTAAAAATGACACAATGTTATTTAGATTAAATCACAAAGAAATGAAAGTCAGCAGTATTTTTTTAAATAAACTCTTAAACTAATAAATGTTTGTGTGCATGTTTAGGTCAAGCCAACAAATATATAATAAATTTACTGTTTTTATGTTCCCAATCATAGCAGACATTTTGACTTGGGGTTCAGGTAAATTAATTAGGGCAGCATTCCATTCAGCAAATATCCTGCTCAGATGTTCTTGCAGAACAGCTAGCAGATGCAGAATTGAATGCAGCTCTTATTAATACACCTGAGAACTTTCCCTTCTCTTTTCCTTTTCTTTCCTGTAATAATGTCCACAAGGAAATAGGCTTGTAATTCAAGAAGCAACAACAATGTAAAAAGACAAATGCTGAGAGGACTGTGTGATTCTAGACATGAATGGTAAAGTTTTATGAAACCTGTTGACTCTTTGATCCCAGCTGTTTTTTCACTTCTAGTTTCAGAATTACGTTGCCACATCAATACAATCAGATTCTTCAGCTCTTATTTACAGCTAGCAGTTAACACTGTGACTCGTGTGATGCAACACGGGGCAAAAACACACTTTTTTAATTAATACAAATTCACACTCTTGTAATTATATTTAACAAAACACAAAGTGCCCTTTTAATCATAAAATCATTTAAAGGCCTGGTTCCTGATTTGCAAGACTATAAGCACTATTAGATTACAATTGCAGGAATAGTCTCAGTAACACAAATGCCATAAAGCTGTTGAATGTAATACAATGATGTAATCCTTCAGATTAAGCCATTATCACTTGCTGGTGACTGACAGGAAGTCAGAAAATGTCTGTCAGTCTGTTTGCAGAGTAAAAATCTTGACATGAAGGCCACAGTGACACAAGACCTTTAAAAGCAGCAACACAGCCTGCCTCACCACAAACATCTGACCACAAACTGAGGATTCTTTAAAGAAATGATGTTAGATTCAGTTTTCATCAAATGAGCCAGTAGCAATACACAATACAGCTCAGGACCAACTGGGTAACCATAAGACTGAAAAACTATAAAACACAAAATCTTTTAAAATAAAGTAAAAAGTTGAGATCTCATACAGTGTCAAGAGGCAACGTAAAGAGATGTTTTTTAGTAAACAAATTAAAAACTTACAAGGAACTGGCCTGTCTATTTTAAAAGCAGTTTGTTTGACACTGTAGATCTCCTAGAAGCTTACATTTACTTTTTTTGGGACACTAAGGAGCAGCCAGTCTGCTGTTGGGTGTTGTCAATTAAGACTTGTGACAGCATTTTGGACCTGACTGATCTTTTATTTAAAGTGCTTTGAAGTAATTCTGCCGAGTGGTGATGAAGAAGTGATTTCTCGAAATAAGTGGCTCTACTTTTGCCAGCAGCCTCAATTGAAAAATCACTTGATGTAACTACTGCTCTGATTTGATTGACCTCCAGGTTTGTTATGGTTAGCTTGGATCCACACAGTGGAGCCAGAAATCCAAATCTTGGACCCTAAATCCACACAGTGATCTCAGAGAAGCTGCCAGGAACCATAACTACAGTCTTTTTCTCATTTAAATATAAAACATTCAGAAACATCCAAAAGGTCCTCAAGACATTTAAGTGGTGGTTTTAAGGGAAATGTGGTTTTTCTTTAGGGGGACAAAAACCTGACAGTTGTCCACACAGCAATGACAATACATTTAATGCTCTGTGGGACTGAATATATTTATATATTAGGGGTGCAACAATACATGTACCCATATCGAACCGTTCAATACAGTGCTTTAGGTTCAATACACTCTTGTATTGAACAATACAGATTTTAAAATTTATTTTATCACTTTGTCTTTTGAAGATGCTCCTTGTTGAAGGATCAGTGGATCTGTGTTCGGCGACTCCACCTAGGCTGCACTGTCGAGTGCTGATCCACTGAGGAACTTGCTGTTTCAGCAACATTTAATTTAAAAACTGTACTTTTGAGGTTAAACAAATGTTCAAAATTAATTCCAATAAATTACAAGTTAAGAAGGGCATGGAAATAGCTCTTTTTTGTATCGAAAAAATATCGAACCGTGAGACTAACACAGAAATTAAAATATCGTGGTCCATTGTGTCAAAAGCACAGTACAAGAACCGTTACATGAATGAATAAATAGAACGATGTCTTTAAAAATGTTTAAATGAAGTTATTCTGTGCTATGCTGGGTAATTTAAAAAAACAAACTGTAAACCACACCCATTTCTAATGTTTAAAAATCTCCTGCAAAGATTTACCCAGTTCTTACCAGTACTTACTAGGTTTTTTTATACTAGGTAATTTTTTAAAGGGTACTTACCAGGTACTTTTGGTGTACTTACAAGTGCTGGGTACCTACAGGGTATGTGCTGAGTACTCACTAAGTACGTAGCTGTAATGTATCTTGTAAAGGTAAATAAGGTCCATACTAAGTGCTTGTTGGGTATGTACTAAGTATTCACCCCATGCAAGTATTCATGTGGTGCAGACTAGGGGTGTAACAATACATGGATCTATATCGATACATCGATGATTCAGATAATGATTCAGTTATATCGAGGCAAAATGAAAATATCGATTTATATCATCATCATATTCTCGACGTGAATCAATATTGTATGCCCATCTAACACAGTCCTTGTGTTAGATGGGCATACGATATCGCATTATATCAATCACAGACTTGTGAATTGAATTGAATCGAAATCATATCGTGACAGACTTTGTGATATCGAGTAATATTGAATCGTCATCCAAACATATTGATGTAATACCGTATCATCATAAAGCTGGTGATTTACACCCCTAGTGCAGACTACGTACTTTCTTAGTTTGTACCAGGTACTTACACATGAAGTTGCAGGGAACATACTGGGTAAGTAGTGGGCTGTATCATGTATTGCTACCAACGAGTCTGATTTGAAAAATTAAATGCAATGCAAACAATGATTTTTACCTTTACAGTTCTTTTCATATTGATGGTTAGATGTTGAATCAGAGGCAGCAATCTACAGCATCATTTTTCATGTGACTCTATGTGTTGCAGGCTGACACACTTCAGTTTCAGTCAGTTTTAGCTCCTCTTCCATATTGCACAGGGTCATTGGTGAGAAAAGCATGCAATATTCCCCCAAAGAGATGTGTGATTCACACCTACAAAAGAAGCTCAACGTGTTATCTCATCTACTCAGTCGTGTACATGCACAAAAGAACGGAGCAGTTCCCCTAAATGTCTATATCTTTCAGTGTTGCATGATGTCTCAGTCTGCCTCAGAATTCAATCTTACAGGCAGGAAAGGTCTCATCCTGCATAGCGACTGTGCTGTTAGATCCCAGGACAGTGATGCTCAGCTCCCGCTGCCTGTCCAGAGTCTGCTGGTACCACTCCTGCATCGACGCCGACTCAAAGGTGGGAATCACTGTCACCTGAACACAGTAACTGTCTTATGAGTTCACCTAACATTACAGTGTTACTGTCAAAATGAGCCTATTTATTAAATCCCAATATATTTCATGTTAAAACTTATTTTAAGCAAGTATGGGTCTAACACAATCCAGTTAGTGTGTCTGCCTTCTTAAATATGCAAAATATACTGTACAATAATATCAGAAAACATAAAATACTGGGAGGAGGATCCAAATACAATCATTTAGCACCCACAATGTGATTTACCAAACCTGACACTAATGGTTGTTGCTGTTTTTGAGTCTTATATTTAACACGTTTGAAGGCAGGTGCAATCTGGCTGCACTCATTGTTCCTGCTGCACCTCACATGACATCATCCACTCCCCCACCCCACTCTGCTGCAGAACACAACACAGCTTATAAAGTTTCATAAGTTTTATTCTTTTTCTATAAACAAAGAAAATAAAATGAACAGAAGTATAGTGTGCATGTGTGCTACTATTGCACATCTTTGGAATTAATTAAACACTGAACTGCAGTCTTCAATTGCACTTATTTGTTTTCTCATATTTGTGTAAAATTATTGGAGACTGTTTCTATGGTGACAGCAGTAGCACACGCACAATCCTCATTTCAACAGGGCATGCAATTTTAGTAGATCACCTGCAACATATCCACTAATAGCACGTGCAACTTAGCATTCTTTTTTGGGACCTTAGTAGATCAGGCCCATAATCTGATTGCACAAAATGTTTACGGCCATACAAGGCGGTGGGCAATATGCAATTTTATTTTGTTGTGACTCTAAATTGGCAGTTTAGTCTTTTTGCCTCACTTAATATGTTTATTTTATTTATTTATTTTTGTAATATTTTTTGTTCATTCACACTGTTTTATCTGCATTACTGGCTGCCACCCTGTGGTTTGACTTCTTTTCTTGTATCAAGGCCCTTTTTTTGCAAAGTGAATGTGCTTATAGTCTGTTTGAGCAGTGTAAAAAATGCAAATGAAACAAGTTCTCTTAAGTTCTTTTAATAACTCATATAGTCACTCTTTGTCTGCCTGAAACATAACTAATCAGCCCAAGTTCAGAGTTAAATTGACTTGTGATGTTGTACACAGCTCTATATGAGCACTTTACCTTTTGAAGAAAGCTGTTGATATTCTGCATAAATCAATAAATGTGAGTTTTCCTACCTGCATAGTGTCTGGCCAGGATGTTTTGCCATCCAGCAGAGCATCCAGAGTTTGCCTCATCAGCTCCTCCCGCTCTGGACTGTTGCCACTGATGATGTAGCAAGAGGAGCGAATACACCTGAAGAAGTCCACAGTGACTGTGGGAGACGAGGATCCAGAGGGAATATAGGCCAGGTCCACATACACACCAACTTCACTAGCAGAGGGAGCTTTAGAGCCTGAAGCAGACACATCAGTGACAAAATTGACACTTGAATAGGCAACAGGTGAGACATAGTGGAAAAAGATGAAAGGACGGCCTTTTGTCACTTACCTGGACCTGGTGTGGATTTTGCTGGTGCTGAGCGAGTGCTGGAGGAAGGGGTACGAGTAAGATTCCCTTTGATGACTCCACTCTGGCTCCCGGTCCGGTTTTTCACAGAGCCTGATTTCAAGGGGCTGGTGTCAATAACCTGGTGGTAAAACTAAAGTTAATTTGGGTTCAAATCCAGTGCTGACAATCATTTTAATGAGCGTCTAACATGTATTGGGAATAATCAGTCAATAAACGATTTTGACTGCAAAGATTATACTAAAAAACAATGTAGTATTCAAGTGTAGTAAATGTAATTATACAGTATTGATACACAAACATACTCACAGCTGACATATTTTTTACTCTGCTTCCAGTGGCTTTTGCTCTTTTTCCGTGAGCTTCAGAGTCTGACTGAGGAACTGGCATGGAGGTGTCAGGGTGGGGCGGAAGGGGAGGACTGTCTCTGAGAGGGGCTGGAAGAGGGTCGGGGGGCAAGGCCTGACTGCTGTTGTGGTCACACGGGGAGTTGGATGGGTCACTGCATGACTCATCCGAGTCTGAGTCCAGGACTCCATCAGCTGTGGTGGACGGGCAGTCCTCAGTGCAGGCGGGGGCATTTGATTCACTGGGTGACCGGTCCTTGGGGTTGTTGTTGTTGCCATGGTGATTTGAGGCAAAGGCTTCTTTGGAGGAATCACTGGTGCCTGAACTCGAGTCGGGCTGCTTGAAATGCTTGAACTCGCACGGAGAAACCAAGCACAGGTCCACGTCATGAGCTGATGCCTCAAAAGGCAGCGTGTTGGGTGCAAACGGTCTCCCCATGTCTGAACTCTGACCCAAAGATCTGGGTGGCTTCTTCACTGATAAAGGCATTCCCACAAAATAACCTCCATTTGAGTGAGACTGGTAAACACTATTGTCTCCTTCTCTCTGGCTCACAGTGGTTGGTCCTTGCTCAAAGGACATGGACAGTGATTCGTCTACTTCTGTGGACTGAGGCGAGCTCACCTCGGCTGGTAACGAATGTGTTGTGGTGGTGGTCACAGAAGGAGAGGGCTCTGAAGTTCCATCTTTAAATGCACCCAAAGAAAGAAAACTGAGATGTTTCTCTTTAGAGCTTGAGCAGTTTTCGGAAACACCTTTGGGCTCATCACTTTGTCTGGATGACCCATCAGGGTCGTAGGCATCTACTGAATCAGGATTACCCTGTGCCTGTAGACTGCTGAGAGCGGTCCTGTTGCACCACATGTCATCTGGGGTCAGACAGTAGGGCGTGTGGCCTGCGCTGTTGGGACGTGAGTCAGGAGAAACGGGTTCCACGGTCTCCTCATCTGGGCTGTTAGGGGCCTGGTTCTCTGGCGAGGCCTGAGAGGGAGGGGTGTTCCTCAAAGCCCCGTCCAGAAGTGTGTACTCAGTTGGCGTTACGTCTAACTGGACTGTACATTCCATCTTTGACGCCTTATTTAAAGGAGATGGAAATCCTACAACTTTCACAGGTCTGCTTGATTTAACAGGCTCATCTGGAAGGTTTGTCTTGGGTTCTGTTTCTGCTTTCTTACCAGCCCCAGGTATATATTGCATTAGGCTAACGGTACTTTCCACTTCCATTAGCCCTGAACCACCTGCTGCTTCCTCTTCTGATCTGTCAGCAGTTTTATTGCACGACTCTTCACTCAAGTCTTCAAGTCTCTTTATATTTCCGAACTCACTGCTTTTTTGTTTTTCTTTATCAGCTATTTCTAGCTGCCCTCCTTCCTGTTCACTTTCCTGTCGGAGCCTGAGAAAATCCTCTGTCATGTCCTCAGGGGTAGACATTTTGGAGCCGTGGTGGTTCTCTTTCTCCTTACTGAGAGTTTCTGACTCTACAGTTTTTTGCTTCATTGACTTGTTGTTTGGCAGTTCTGTGTTTCCGTGTACCTTCTTGCTATTGTTTGCCTCATTTCCTGGAACTTTTTGAGATTTATTCGCTCCCATTTTGGAATCGTTTTTTGCATCCTTTTTGGGTTTTGTTTTATTTTCACCCTTTGCTTTTGAAGAGACACCGTTCCTTTTCATCTGTTCGTTCCTTTTACTGCTGTTCTCCTCTTTATCACCAGTCTTCTCCTCTTTTTTTCCAACCTTCCCAACTGCTTTTTTTGAATTATTCTTTTCTGAAAATGATGCTTTATGTTTTAAGCTTGTTTCCTTGACTTTGGCTTTGTCCATGTCTCTTCCACTTACTCCAATTAAAGTCTTTCCCTTTTCTTTTCCCTCTTCCTTAACTCCTCGTTCTTTCACATACTTGGGTGATCCCTCCTTCCCTTGCGACCTGCCACTGTCCAGGCTATCTGTCCTCTTGACCTTTCTGTCCTCCCCCAGCTTTTCAAGGTCTCCAGTAGTCACTGTTGGTTTCTGAAGGAAGTCCAACCCCTTGAGCTTCTCCAGCCCCTGGAGCAGCTTTACCTGTGGCGTTACGCCAGGGAACAGCACCCGGACCACTTTCTCTTGAGGACACGCTGGATGCCACACGAGCAGGGCAGAGACTGAGGCCAGGGTGGTGAGAGGGAAACTTTGAGATTTGGACAATGATATGGTTCTATCAGGCCAGTTTTGCATGAATGTTTCGTACTCCTGGCTGGTTTTCCCTGGACTGAGGATGTATAAATCCAGCTGTCCCACTCCCATCTTTTGGAACAGGGGTTTAATGGGTACTCCTTGTGGTCGAAACATTGGATGTGGCTTAATGTCTAATTTCTTCAGCAACTGTAGTGTTACAGCCGCCTGCTGTTTGGTCCTCAGTACATTGTCTTCACCTTATAAAAAACAATAACTCAAATTACTTTGATTTCTACAGTTATAAATCCACAACCATTACTCTCCCAAAATTTGGGATGTTGTGTAAAATCTAAATATAAATTGGATGCATTGATTTGTAAATAAACCCAAAGGCTAACATCTAGTGCCATTGCTAAACTCTATTTTGGGCTAGCACCAGGCCCCCTATGTATCTGCAGCTGACCTGGTGCTAACCCATACATGGCCCAACTCTTGCAAGCTGCATCTGGGCCACTCAAGGGCTGTCATTCTTTGCTGTATGGACTGACTGCTCATGGTGTGGGCCGGAACTGAGCCAGGTCATGGGTTGGGTGTTTGTGCATTGTGTAACATAGTAAGCCCCTCAAACTTTTAAACTAAGACAGTCAAAAATAATAATAAGTTTCTGTACAACTCACAAGAAGGTTGATGTTCCTGCAGTCTGCTAGGTGCATTTAAGAATACAACTCCAAGCTCAGGAGAGATAAGCTTCTTAGACAAGTCATCTGTGCAAACAGAAATGAGGACATTAAAACAAATGACTCTTTTTGTTCTTTGTTTCTTTCAATGTGAAAAAGTTATCATACCTTTTATATCAGAACTCATTTCCTTCTCAGCTACCTTCCTCTCCAAGAAAGATATGACACCAGGCAGGTTGTCGGTGCTGATGTGTGTCAACAAAACTGCATCCACTCTGTCAAGATGGCGAACCAGCTTCCAGAAACAGGCCTGAGAGTCTGAACCACCGTCCACCAGCACTGTGAAACCATTGATGGCGAAGAAAGCGCAGTCGCCGCGGCCGGCAGGGAACACGTAACAACAGGGCCGGGACAGTTTGAGGAAACCCACAGTGGTTGGAGGCGGCAGAAGGTCAAAGGGGGACGCAGGACAAATCGTCCCAGAAATGAGGGACGTAAATTCCCCCAGAGACTGCATGGCGGGGAGCACCTCTGGAGGGTTGATTTGAAAAGTGAAAGGACCCTGCAGGGGTGAGTTTTCCAAGAGAGTCTTCCTCCACTGTCTGGTGTTGGGACAGCTGAGGGTCAGATGGGTTTTGGTGAGGGGATGGCAGGAGGCAGAGCTCTCATTATCTTCAAACTGAAAAAAAGATGTTTTTTCAGTATGCATGTACGTACAAGTACAAAATTACTTTGATGAGTTCTTCCCAATTTTTATAATTATTTCCAGTCATCAAAAGTTGAAAGTGGGTAGTTGTATCTTTGTCTGCACATACTTGATTGTCTGACTGGATGGATTTGAATATAACTTCCAAAAAGTAATCTCAGGGCCTGGCAGCTAATCAACCTTAGAAATTGCTAAAACTCAGCTCAGTTTAACAGATATTAGGCTCAAACTGAGAGGCTTCACTTCACCTTTTACCACATTTGTTTGCCATACTCAGTTAGCTGGAGGACTTTTTCCTTATTTATACATTGTACGTATTTTCTATTTGTTAGTCGTGCCTTCAGATTTACAAGCTTCATTTCACCATCATGCTTTTACTAAAGATTTTATTTTCCAAACTCATGTAAAAAAAAGAAGAAGAAGAATTTCAGGCATGTTTTTGCCTGGTTGAATCATTGTACCTGCTTTGATATTATTTGCCTCAGATGTTCTGGTGAAAACAATCCCTTGTTAAACAGCAGGTCTCCGCTGTCCTCCACACTCAGGCCGGCCAAGATCAACAACTTATGAGACGATTCCTGGGAGAGCAGGGCAAACACCTGGCAGAGGAGCAGAAATGGAAAAGTCTGAGTTTCTTTCAGTGTCACTCGTGGTGGAAAATAATGGTAATAATGGGAAAATATTTAAAAAGAGGGAAACAAGGCAAAAGCTGAATACTTCTTCAGGTGGGAAACCTAAAAGCTTGTTTGACTGGTTGAACAAACATTATAACAATCCCTGGAAATAGGAATATTTGTAGAATAAAGCACAAAATATAGATTCTGTTCAATCATATTTATTACCCACCATTGCCGATGAAAGGGCAATAATGTTTTCACTTATGTTAATGTGTGCAAGTTCAATTGCCTGTTGTGTTAGCAAAATAACTTATGAACCACTAGAGAGATTTTATTGAAACTGTTGGAGTGAACTTCATTCAAAATGGCCACCACAGCAGAGCAATTTGTTTATATTCTAATTTTAGAAATCAAAATGCCAGATTCTTTATTTATTCATTCCAGTTTACAGTTAGCCGTCTGCCCTCACCTCTGAATGAGCTGACTCCTGAGTCGGACTGATCAGCACCTGAGTGTCCAATGCTTTGGTCGAGTGGCGAAGACACTTCTGCCCTGAAGAGGCAGACACAACAAGACATGGACAGAAAGCAAAGGAAGAGCAGAAAGAGGACAATCAGAGGTGCAGGAAACAGGAGCCAAAAGTGGAGCAGGAGCCTTAAAAACGTCATGGAGAAACTGAGTGGGGAGTCGACTTAGTGATGAGAAACAGAAAAAAGGAAAAGAGAAAGTAGAGCAGCTGAGTCAGATGAGCTGTGTGAGGAGGATGTGGCGAGTTTATTCAGTCTGAAGGGAAAGTTCAGTCTAAAGGGAACTGGATGAGTGTCTGAAGCCACAGACCTGAAAATAGTGGCCTTAATATGATGAGAAGTTTTTGGATCTTTTTGTTACATAATGCTATGTTGTGACTGCAGTGATTAAACTAATGTTAAAGTATACAGTAGTGTGTAGAAGTCTTCACTTCCCTTGCAATTTGTTGCTTTTTTGCACCAATCTTTACTCCTGTTTTGACCATCCATTTATTATTTTTCTTTACCAGCTTTTTCCTTTCAGGATCACAGGCAGCTGGTTTATCTCAAGCAGTCTGTGACAGAGAAGGAGGACACTCTGGACAGGTCGCAAGTCCGTTACAGAGACAAATAAGACAATCAACCATTCACACTCTCACAGGGACAATTTAGAGTCGATAATAAACCTAACATGCATATTTTGCTTGTTTGGTATTCAGGCCAACTAATAATGACATATATGAACTTTTCACAAAAACACTTAAATCAAGTTTCTTGAGGGAAACAATCCATAATACAGCCTGATACATACAAGGTACCTACCCAGTAAAGACCAGTTGCAGACCTGGTTTAAACCTAGTAAGTACAAAGTACAAATTCAGTAAAAAACAGGCAAATACCCAGTAGGTATCATGTAAATATGTATTTGACATAGAGTTAAATATCTCTAGACTGAGCCCCGCCTATCCCTATAGGAGCAAAGTTTGTGACCAAACAGGGCAACAGCTCACACCTGATAAAGCAACTATTTGATTAACAACAAGCCCAACTGGACCTGTATTTGCAATTTTTTTAAGTCAGGAAAATATGCTAGTAACAATGATATAAACTAGATCTGAAGTCAGTAACTTAGACTTGTAAGCTAGGCAAATATATAATATTATTTTATGCTGTATAAATGTTACATAAATTGGAGGCAATAGCTTGTAATCTTGAATAATTTGTGTTAAATTATAGCATGCTGCTACACTCTGCATACCAATAATATGCAAAAGAAGGTAATCTCTACTAGTCAATTCAATCAGCCCTTATTGTACATTATTTTAACAAAAGGTACAGTAATGCTAAATACAGACACTTGCCCAGTGTGGTTATGGCCACCGCTGCTACAATAGATCAGATCGTCACATGATCGAGATGAGCACCCTGTATTTATTAAGTTCATATCTAGTAAAAGTACCAGGTACATCCTGGGCTGTATTGTGTATTGTACCACTCTAAAACAAAGTTACACCAATCAAATGATCTTTAGTTGGGGGGTGTATAGTAATAATTGAGTTTGTGTCTTTTTGATTATCTTATTTATTGTTTTTGTATTGTGGTGCTTTTGTATAGCTCTGTTCTGTTGTTTTTTTCCTGTTCTGGTATCGTTGCCCTCAGTTTTCCACCTTGACTTTCCTCATCAGCCCCTTTCCATTTATACTCTCATCTTTCTCCTCCTCAGCAGTCTGTGATTGTGTGCTTCATGCCCTGTCAGGTTCTTCTCTGTCTCCTCCAGTTTCCGTTTGTTCTTTTGTTCTTATTTTCTGCCACGTACTGTAAGTCAAGTCAAATTTATTTATAAAGCACATTTAAAAAAACAACAGGTTGTTACCAAAGTTCTGAACAATAAAAATGGCAATAAAAGCAGCAAAACAAATTAATTTCAAAGCATCAGAAAAAACAATAAACGAAGAACACGAAAGGAAGAGCCGGTGAGAACAAATGTGTTTTAGAAAGAGATTTGGAAACAGGAAGTGATGAAGCCTGAAAAAGCCCAATCTCTGAATTTCAACCTGGTTTTCGGGACGACCAAAAGCAGCACAAGGTTGAAGTAGGTCAGAGAGATAGGAGGGTGCAAGGCCATGTTGTTTTTTTTTAAGTAAACAGAAGAATTTTAAAATCTATTCTGTAGCACAAGCCAGTGAAGGAATGATAAGACTATCAAATCTACGAGTCCCTGTTAACAGCTGAGCTGCAGCATTCTGGACAAGCTGGAGACGTCAGCATTTAGTTTTAAGAAATTTTATATTTAAATTTTCATTTTATTTCTTTCCATTCATTGCAGCATTGAATCCTTCTCTAAAAAAGGTAAATGAATGATCAAATCACAAGTTTTAATAGTTTTGCTAAATTCTTTTAGGTTTCATGAATCCTCTCAGTTTTGAGCTGCTGCTTTCAGCTGCTTATTTACAGTAACGGAACAACTGATATTGATCCTCACATCTTGGCAAGACAGGAAATAAATGCATTTCCAAAAATACATTGCATCACTTTCAATTCACTGCAGGGTTTAGTATGACAATCTTTGTGAATGCAATCATGTGCTGCTTAGAATAAAAACTATTTATTTGTGAATATGTTCATGTCTCGTGTCAGCTGTGTTTAAAACTGCACAAACTCTGGATTTTAATGTGCAAACAGAGAAAAAAAGTGGCATAAGGTGAAGCTTTCTTTTGTTTCCCGTCCTGAGGGCCCACCCATGTTTAACAATTGCTCAACTTCTCTACTTTCCTTCCTTCCTTCCTCAGTGACCCCAAAGTGGCTGAGCCGCTGGTTACCATGGAGACCAGAGATTTGCGTGAGGGCAGAGTGAATAAAGAAGGGCTTTCGGACAAACAAAGTTTCGTACCTGCACCTTTAAAAGATGCCGTGTGATGAGAGAGGAATTCTTGGAGAAATGCATTCAGGTTGCAGGATTTTAGGTCTACGTCCCATGATCGAATCCCTGATGACAGAAAAAAAACTTTATCAGCACAAAACACCACGAGGTTAAAAGAAGATGAAATTTAAAGTATGTATTTATTGTTGGTAAAATGAATGTAAAAAGTAAAAATAATCCCCATAGTTTCTTATTTACTGTACTTTTAATACCCACACAGTGTTAGTGATATGAATTACTTCAAGAAAAGCTTTACACTTTTTAGATATTCGCTAGCTTTTAGCTATCTTTATCTTTAAGCTCGTGTTTTTACCTACTTTTAGTTAGCATAGTTAATATTACCCTTAGGTAGCATTTTGCTCCTTTTTGTTTTTAGCTATTGTTCTACATATAAACTGGCATTTTGCTACTTTAGCTTTTATCTAGAGTTTTGTTAATTTCAGATTTTAGCTATTGTTTTGCATTGTTTAAGCTGGCATCTTGATATTTTTAACATTATGCTAGCATTTTGCTACTTTTACTTGGTAGCTATCAATTTGAGACTTTCAGCTTGTGTTTTGCCACTTTTAGCTTTGAGCTAATATTTTACCACTTTTAGCTAGCATTTTGTTACTTTTAGCTAATGCCTTGCTAAGTTAACTTTACTTCTAACTTAACTTCTAGGTTGTGTTTAGCTATTTTTAGCTAGCATTAATTACTTTCAGCTAGCATATTCCTGCTTTTGTGTTTTGTTCTTAAGCTGGCTTATGCTTTTACCTTTTGCTACTCTTAATTTTAGCAAGTGTTTGTATGTTTAAGCTGGCATTTTGCTACTCTAACCTGTTAGGTATTAATTGGAGACTTTCAGCTTGGGTTTTTGACACTTTTAGCATATAGCAAATGTTTTACAATTTCTATAGCATTTTTCTTATCTTAGCTTTTAGCTAGTCCTCTGCTTATTTTAGCTTTGAGAACTCAGTTTTCTTTTAGCAAATTTCCTCTAAGCTACTCAGGACTCAGCAGCTACAGTTTATTCCTGCAGGAAAAATATGTTTTCAGTCGAAACAGAAATTATAGCAGTTCAGCTACAGTCAGCACAGCAGAAAACAGGCCATTGTTGCCATTATGTCTAGTTTTTTTCTTAGAAAATCACAGAATGCGCTGAGCAGAAATACACAAAGGTTCATCCTGAACCAAAGCTTAACCTTACATAAGAAAAGACAAACCAGGCGCTTCAGAGCTGGTTTTAATTCTGATGTGCCCGGGGGGAGGATGAGGATGAAGGGGGGATGCTGATGGTGACGCATCCTCGATCAGGGTGGAGAAAATGACACAAACACAACAAACCGCTCAGGGCTTCACCCCTGCTGAGGATTTAGACAACCACAACTTGCAAGCATTTGATTTTTTTTTCTTCTCCTTCTGTATAAGAAAGGCAAATGCCCACAGCTGCAGCCATAGAGGCAGTTCTTACCTGTCTCGAGCTCCCTGCTGATGAGCTGTGTGTGAGAGAGGCGCGCGGTCCGGCCGATGATGATGAGCAGGGAGTGTTTGTGGGGGCAGAAACCGAGCTTTGCGGCGGCAGAGACCTCCCTCTCCAGCAGCCGGCTGGACGCCATGATGGAAACTCTTTGGGTGTGATGTCATTGAGAAAAAAAAAAAAAAAACCACGACAGCGCCTATACAGAGACGAGCTGCGGCTGGAAGACTGCCGAGGAGCAGTGAATATTTTATGAAGGGTTTTAATTAAAGTCAGCCAAAAAAATCAATACATTTCTATCAATGGCTCTTAATGAAAGCTTCATTTGAACAGGATGGATAATAATTTTTTCAAAATCACTAGGAGTTTTAATTTTTATTAGGTAATTTGTTGATTTCTTATATTATAAATATATTTAGAAACCAACTCAAAGCTTTGCAAAAATCAGCAAGCAAATCACTCGGAAATTATATATACAAATATATTTGTGACTAATATGTAGAATACAGAAAAACCTACAGGTCACTGAAATAAATAACTTGAATTGTTTTTGAATTTTGGCAACAGACTTGAGAAAAACTAATGAAATTTGTCTTGACAAAAATACTTGTCTTAACTTTTATAATTTATTTATTGTCTTAACATTTTGTTGCACAACCTTTAGAGTCAATCAGATGATTTCTGACTCTCTCTGAGACTGCTGCATCTTCTCTGTCTCATGTTTTTCCTCCAGACAGGTTTCAGCTCCTCTCACATATAAACAGGATTTAGATCAAGGCTCAGAGGCCTCTTCAGAACAGTCCAATGTTTAGTTCTGAGACATTTCTTGGGTATTTTTAACTGTTTCAACATCAGTTACCTGCTGAGACTAAGCTAGTTGACACCGAGCAGCATATTTTGTTCCTGAATGCCTTGATAGTCTTGAGTTTTCATTGTACCCTGCACAGATTCAAGACTCTGTTTTGAATGCAGCAAAGGAGCCCCAGAACATAACTGAGCCTCCTCCATGTATCATGCCAAAAAAGCTCCAGTTTTGTTTTATTTGTCTGAATGTTGTTCCACATTGGCTCAAACAGACAGATGGTGCGATCTGACACTGATGAATCCTGACCCTGGAGTTCACTTCTAATCTCTTTGGAAGTTGTTCTGGTTTCTGTCTCTTCAGCTGTCATCTTTTTTTTCCTCCAGAGATATCAGATCCAGTCTTGTAGACCTTAAACAAATAATACTAGTATTTATTTATTTATTTAATCTCACAATTCACATTTCTGGTTTGGTTTGTTACAAATCATGATACCAAACAGCCCTGTGAATTAAACAGTTGTATTACTAATTAAAGAACGTGTGATGTAGAATATACACCTTAGTTTAACTTCTCTGTGGTCTAAATAGTCTACATGTATCTTTTTGATCAATTAATTTGTTGATTTAAAATTCAAAATGATTAGGTTCCATTAGCTGATTTCCGGTAATTAATTCCTTATTTTATTTCAGTGACCATTGTGATTTTTTTCGTTCACAAAAGACAACAATAAACACATCATGATTGATGCATATCACCCGTAAGCCAACGCCTTTCAGGGTTTTACACCAAGATCATGAGATATTATGCCAACAGACACATGAGCTCACAGTCAAAAACTTCCTCTGCTTTTGTCTTTTGATAAAAATGTGTGAACTGCGGGCCTAAGACCTTTGATCTTTATTAGTTCTTTATTGATTTCTCGTCTTACAAATAAATTCAGAAACCATTTCAAGGCCATCTTATCCACATCGACAATCTGGAAAAGTATGCAAAATAAAAGTCTCTCCCATAACTTTCCTTCTGACACAAAAACAAACATTTAAACAAAAAGTTACACACAGATCAACATTAAAGATTTAGAAAATAGAGGGGGAAAACACTTTACATCATGTCTTATCATTCCCGTTTTGTTTGTTTTTGTATATAACTTTATAAACATTTTAGGACGAAGAAGTTACAAGAAGTCCCTCGAGGACAGCTGCACAGCGTGCCGATCCTCGCGCCTTTACGCATGGCGCACGGCTCGCCTGCGTCACACTGTAAACACAACAACAAACAATTAGCTGAAGAAGCTTATAAAGAGCATTTTAAAATATCCATATGTGCTTTTAATTTGATTGACTCTAAGGTAATTGTTGATGTACAATATTTAGTTTCATTAAAATCCGTCCAAGTGGTTCATGAGATATTTTGCTAACAGACTTACGGATTGTTCATAAATTTGCAGTTGATCGTTTACTTACAGAAGGCAGCCAGCCAAGCTTTTTCTCTGAGGGCATTTCTTTGTTTCTTAACTTCTCCAAAACTTCCTGCAGAGCATCGATCTGCTCAGAAAGAAAAGAAAATATTTATTGGTTTGAATCTTTGTTCCTCTTTTAAGAAACCAAATTTAGAGACAACAAAAATGTAATGATATTTTTAAACAAATGATCTGTGTGTAGAATCTTATTTTTAATGTTTATTTCCGCCCAAATTCCGGTTTTCTGATGAAACAAAAAAAAAAAAAGTTTCTCCCATCATTGCTCCTCTCCACAGGTGTCTCACCAGGTCTTTCTCCTGCTGGGTCTTCAGGGAGAAGTCCACGGAGCGCGTCTCCAGAGAGGAGTCCTCAGCGCGCGCGCCCTGCAGGAAGGCGCAGCAGCAGGTGACAGTGAGGAGGAGGGTCCGCGCGCTCACCATGGTGCTGAAATGTACAAACAGGAGGAGGTCTTCTCTTGTCTGCAGGGCCACAAAATGTCTCTGAGTGTCCCCCTCTTCTTTATAGCACCTGCTGACATCAGCCAGCCTCTGAAATATTCATACAGACTTTGATCTGCGCGACTCCCCGGCACCTTTTGTGTCTCTGACGGGATGAAAATCAAACAGGTTAAAGGTGGATTTAGCCTCGAGGAGACAGAAGAAAAGAAAGATCTAAACTGCTGAGTCAGCATTTACACTGTTCCATGCTCTTCTTGACTGACACATTTCAGCCAATCATACATCCTTCAGCATTTCCTTTAATTTTAACTTTTCAACATTTTGAAATATTTAACTTTATTTACATGTTGTTTTCGCATATAAATACACTGAACTCTTCAAATTTATAAATCTTTAATCCTGTGCTCTTAGAAATCTAGGTCACTTGTTTCCCTTTTTAGTTTTTAGCTATGTTAGTTTTAGCTTGTAGCTACTTTGATCAATTTATCTTTATAGGCTTTTTGCTCTTTTTAGCTACTGTTCTGATCGTTTTTGTGTTAAGTTAGGCCTATACTGCTTTCTTGATTTTAGCATTTAGTGACTGTTCTAGTATTTTTAATTTCTGTTTTGCATCACTTCAGCTTTTTTTTTTGCATTTTAGCTTTAAACTGTTGTTCAGCTGGTTTGCTCACAGGCCTGCTCTTCTGGTTCTTCAGTTTCCAAGCTTGTTGTTTTCTTGGAACTTTTGTTCTGCTAATTTTAGCTTTTAGAGACAAATTCCTTGTGAAACAAACATACTTGGCTACATAAACCTGATTCTAATTCTGGTATTAATTTTGATTGAGGTTTTCATTTATTGTTCTGCTGGTTTTAGTTTTCAACCTTGATTTAGATCAATCTGGCTTTTTGTTTTTATTTTTATTTATTTTAGTACTTTGTCCACCACTGGCATTCACATGTGTTTTTACAGAAAATACAAACTTTTCTCATTTCCATCTGTTTCAAAGTGACAAACAGACTCACACCTTTATTGCAAACCTTTACTTTGCTCTGAGAATATTAGCCTCAGTTAAACATGTTGTAATCTGACTTACTGACAAGTCATTTTAATGTGACTCAAAGTGACACAGACACAAGAATTACATGAAGGACAATTATTAATCTGAATCTGAAGCTGCAAAATTGACATGTTGCAAAAGTGTGGATAGACTCTCTTTTTTTCGTGGCTGCAATTATTTTTCTGTAAATAAAGCTGAAAGCAGACATCAGTTAACCCTTGGTGACATCAATTTGTTATCACGATTCTATTTCCTGTTACAGGGATAACCTTAACCTCACCGCACACACACACACACATACACACTTTCAAGGTAAACGCATAAATGTGTGTGTCTGTGTGTTTGAGCACCAAAGTGAGTCAGAAATTGCACATTGCTGACATCTCACCACACATCACAGGTCAACTCACAAATCGTGACCTCTTTTATTGTCTCCTAACAAAGACAGATTAAAGAAGACAAAAACATGCAGTTTAATAACAAAAACACTTGACTTTTTTCCTCATATTTTTCAAATACTCTACGTATAAGGGATGCATCTTCTCACTTTATCTTTTTTATTATACTTTTCCTTTTTCTCAGACAGGTTTTATTATTCATAAAATGTCTGATTATACTTTAATGTGTACTTTCTAGCACCTTTATTGGATGTGCTGCAGGAAGTTTAACCAAACTCTAAACTAGTGATGATTTTTTGTTGTTCTTCTTCTATATATATGTGCATTTATAATAGACTGATTACCAAGAAAACGTCTATGTTTTTCGATGGTTAAATTGTTATTTGATAATATAAATTTCAAATTAAAAGCAGCAAAACTGGTGATCGCATTTATTTCCCAAGACAGTGGGAACATATAAAACAAAAATCTCTGATTTTGCAACTATTGCTTTCTTCCACTAGGGGGCAGCAGCACAGACTAAAGCCCGGAAATGGACAAACAAGGCAACCGGAAGTTTACACTGTAGCTGCGCACTGACTGGATTTCGAGCTTGACTTGTTCGACTTCCTTCAACATTTATTTTTTTACTCTGTTTTATCAACAAAAGCAAATATGTCTGAAAGAAAAGTGTTGAATGTAAGTAATTAAAACTCAATGACTTTCTTTTTTTGTTGTAGTATAAATAATGTTTTAGCAGCATAAGAAAGAGCTACGGAAAACATACAAGCTAACGTTAACAAGCTAAGTATTGTGTTTAACATAAACGCTTATAACCGATGAACACTGGATCTACTATAAGTTACTATTAATACGAATAGCTGTTCAGATCACAACAATTAAAACGCTTTTTATGTGACTTTCATGGTGCTAAGTACAGCTAACTGCTAACTAGATGTCCTTACGTGAATAACTTTGATGCAACACGTTGTTTTCCACAGAAATACTACCCTCCGGATTTCGATCCGTCTAAAATCCCGAAACTTAAGCTCCCAAAAGATCGCCAGTATGTGGTTAGATTGATGGCTCCATTCAACATGAGGTATGGCTGAGTCAGTGATGTTACATGTCATTTCTGCTAAAAGCAGTGAAAAAACAAGTCATTAGTTGTTTTTCCATAAGTCAGGTAATGCTCACTATTTTTCAAGACTTTGACCACTTTCTCCCAGTCTCAGAGGATATTTCCTGAAGTTTTTGTCACACAAACAAAACAGCAGTGATACTATCAGAATGTTTTTAGAGGAACTTCATGTAAGAAATCAAATTATTTGCATCTTTTTGGTTGTGCTGATGATTTCTTCAGGTCTTGTTAAAGTCAGTTAAGGTCTGTCTTCTGTATTTTGGTTTTATTTAAGATTTGAATCGCTTAAGATGTGGTTTCTGGCCTCTTTGCTTACAGGTGCAAAACGTGTGGTGAGTACATCTACAAAGGGAAGAAGTTCAACGCACGTAAAGAGACTGTTCAGAATGAGCACTACATGGGACTGCCGATCTTTCGTTTTTACATCAAATGTACTCGCTGTCTCGCTGAAATCACATTTAAGGTAAGATTGCTGAGTGTCTGATCAATGCCACAACCTTTGATTTCTTTAAAAAAATTCTTTGTAATGCAACAAAAATGTTTTTTAAAACTTATACAAAATATCTCATGTCAAAAATCTAGACTGACCCAGAGAACACAGACTACGCCATTGAGCATGGTGCAACACGTAACTTCCAAGCAGAGAAGCTGCTTGAGGAGGAGGAGAAGAGAATCCAGCAGGAGAGAGAAGATGAAGAACTGAACAATCCCATGAAGGTCGGTGTTTAAATAAAGAAACATTTTAATGTTCTTCAAATCAGAACTAGGAACATATAAATATGCTCGCTTTGGTGCCAGGTGTTGGAGAATCGCACAAAGGATTCCAAGATGGAGATGGAAGTTCTGGAGAACCTCCAGGAGCTGAAGGAGCTGAACCAGAGGCAGGCTCAGGTGGACTTCGAGGGAATGCTCGACCGATACAGAGAGATGGAACAGAGGGAGAGGGAGAGGATAAAGGAAGAAGATGAACGTGAAACCAAGTGAGTGGAAAAAGTACACGTAGCGAAACAATGCTACTATGTCATACATGTAAATTTATTTTATTTGTTACTTTACAGAGAAATGTTGGATCGCGCTCTTGTGAAACGACTGAGGGATTCTGACTCTGATTCAGAAAAGGAAGAGGAGAGCAGCAGCAGCCATTCAGTAACATCCAGAGCAGATAAACCAACAGACATTCTCACCACTGACCAACACACTGAAGCACAGGTTTGTAATGTCTCTTTTAGGACATTTTACTTGTAAGAGACTGGATTCTGTGCATTTTGTGCTAATCCTCAGGATTAAAATAAAAAAATAGTGGATTGTTTGTTGCTCTATTCCAACAGGGAGCCTCATCTGGGGGTGTGAAGAGGGCCAAGGTGGAGAGCTGGGAGAGGAGTGTTGGGACCCTGGGAAGCAGAGGGGCTCTCAGCTCCCTAGTGGTGCGAAAGAAACCAGCAGTGACCATCAATAAATCAGAGGAAACGACTGCTTCTCCTCTGACCTCACAGCCAGGTAACTCATTTTGTACATATAAGGTCAATAAACTACTTTATTTTTCTCAGCTTTAATTAAAAGTATCCTGTAGTTTTTGAAAGCACAGTGAAGACGTCCTTTGTTTTGCAGATTCAAAAACATCAATGGCCGACTCTTCAAATGCATCTAGAGCAGCAGAAAACGGCTCCTCGTCTCTCCGCCTGCTGGGGGCGTATTCAGACAGCGACAGCAACGACAGTGACTGACGCTCAGCTGCAACAAAACACAAAAGCATGATTGAATTTCAATTTTTGAAACTGAAATTGAAATCGTGGTAGGCAGATTTTGGCATCATTTAGCCACTGAATTAAAGTTTAGCATTGAAGGCTTACTTTAGCAGATCCATTATTATTTTGACTTAAACGTGAAAATTTAAGATTAAAAACGAGTTTTAGTGTCTCTGTACCAAAAAGATGTTGCTGATGTTTGAGTAGAAGCTCAAAAGAAAATCTCAATTTCTGATACAAAAAATATCAGCTGCACATTTTTTGTTTTTATTAAATTATATTTACATCTTTGTTGAAGTTATATGTTTACTATGATACAGCTGAATTGAGTTTTTTTTTTTTTTTTCCTCAAAAAAATTTACTCTGTTATTTTAAAAATCTTTTGGTTTTGATCAAGGAGAATATGCAGCTCCTTTAAAATGTTGGACTAAATTGTGTGATAAAATAAAATGAGTGCTCTTATAAGATTGTTATAATTCAGAAATGATTTTGTAATTATGATTCATTACTATCACACCTGGGATGTGTGTTGAAAAACAAGAATTTTATCAAATTGTAATTTTATATTGGACGTCAACATATTTTGACACTTTTTACCTTTAAAATTTAAATTGTGAACAAGTGTTTTATGCAACTTTGTTCTAAACCATGTTTTAAACTCAAAGTGGTGAATAAATCAAGTCAACATGAAATCAAACGGACATTAAAATAAAATAAATGAAACTCGTGATCAAGAAAACTGTAATATGTAAAAACTGGGAAAAAGACAACACAAAGGAAAGTCTGTTTTATTTGTTGTATATGTTAGTAAATCTTATGCTGTAAACTAATCCTGTTTACTTCCTTGGTAATGGTGCCACATTTGTGGGTTCCACTTATTAAAAAAATCCCAAATCTCAACTGCCAATGCCAAAATGCTTATTCTGACATCTAATTCAAGATGGCCAACAATATATGGTCATAATTCAGTCAATTAAAATTAAATGTTTTGAAACTTTACATTTATAAAACCCAAAAGTCACAGCACCCATCTCCTGAATGAACTGAACATCTTGATAAAAAAAGACTAAGATGAGGGAGTGGTGAAGCAGCTTTCTGTTTTTTAGTTTAATGTCCTAAAATCCCAAATAAAAAGAAAATGCAAGAAAAATATCTCATCTAGTGCAACTAGTAATTTACACTGAAAAGTAATTAAACTGAAAAATTTGTTTATTTGTGTATTATTTGTAAAAGCAAAAATTAAACAACAGCCCAATGGTGCAAGAAAGAGAAACAATTAGTTTAGGATTATTTTTAATAAAAAGTAAATATATTTGTTTTTAAAACACCTTTTTGAATCCTCCTATTATAGACAAAAGCTACTTGAGAACTAGAAATGATACTGACTAAAATGAAATCTAGGAGCAATAAATTCCAGCACAATGACGTGCAAATTGTTTGTCAAGACTTTTAACAAACTAATCTTGCTTATTTGTTTCAGCTGCTCACAATTTGGTTAGTTACTCCTACAAGGATGAAATAAAAGAAATCTATAGAGTTTCAAAACTTTTATTTTACTCTGTGGCTCTTTGTGCATTTAACATTAATCTCACATGAGATGTAAGGTAAAGCAGCAGTTTTAAATAGTTCTCTTATAGAAATTAAGTAATTAAGATTGACAGGTTGTTTCTTTCTGAGATAAGAACTAATCAAAGAAGATTACACAGACATGTGAAACTGCTTTTTGTGAACAGTGCCCTGAGACGTTTGTTGGGCATTGGCACTATATAAACTCAACTGAAATTCGAAAAGTTTAGTGTGTTGATCCGCATTTATACACATCCCAGAAGTAAATCTGCTGCTTTAAAGTCGACCCAATAAAAATGCATCCACTCCCCTTTAAGGCTCTCTGCAGCTCCACTGTCTGCCATGGTGCAGCTAGCTTCGTCTGAGTGGCCTTCTTGAGTCTTTGTCTGGTGAATGTTTATGGTTTTATTTCTTAGGACGGACAAGAACAGTGAATATTGCTGATGCAAATCACAAACGATTAACGGGAAACCGTCAGTGCAAAGAAAAAGGGTGAGTTAAAAAGAACGCATTCGCTTCATAACTTGGCTAACACATTTACTGGTCGTCGGGTTTTTACATGAATCTATGATTTATTAAATGTTTAATGTAAAAACAAGCTTTGTCGGCTATTTAGCTTGGTGCTAATGGTTGGAAGATGATCGGTAGGTTTTTAAACATTTTAATCAACTCTCTGTTTGCTAAATGTTTAGTTTAGTAGCTAACGTGACCTAAACCTTGCAACTTCCTTATTCATTTAAGAAAAAACTAATGGGTCTGGCTTTTGTTGTGGAAAAATCACTGGACCTTAGATAATGTTGCGTATTTTTGGTACCGCAGAGAGAATTTTCATCTTGTCGAAATCTGACAGACAACTGGGTCAAAATCTGTTATTTATCCCTATTTTCCTTAAGTGCATAATCTGTATGAAATGTTCCAGATTTCCTTTATCCTAATCTATATCAAAAGGTGCAATTTGAAATGGTTTACTCCAGTAGTTTTTCTACATCGATTTGCAATTCAGAAATGCAGGCATGCAGTCAATGTAAACAAAGCACTTTTATCTGCATAATTACTCAAAGAATCTGAGGATAAATATGTATGATGCATCAAAATTGTCAGACTTTTTGTTATTGACCAGTCTTCATGACATTTTCAGTGACTACATTTAATCTGAACCCACATGATAATCTCTCCCATCTTGTAGGATGCTTGATCAAATGCGATTTTAACATGACAGTACGGTTTAAGTGCTGAAGTGATACCAGAATCTACCAATCTGCTGTCATTAGGATATGCAAACTCCAACATTGAGTCTTTATTGGAGGTAGAGGCTCCCACACCTGGATCTGTTTCAGGTTCATTGTAACAGAGACTTTTATCTTTTTATTTGACCTTATTTAACCATGTTAGAGAACACATTCTCGTTTTCAGTGACAACCTGGCTAAGGCACAGGAACAGAAGAGCACAAGATGTGCAACATATAAACTGACAAGCTAACATGACATGGTACAGGCGTGTGAGAGGTTAACAGCCAAAGAACTGTTTGTACAAATGAGTGACAACGGAGTTTAAAGCTGATATTGCTGGCGCTTTCATCAATTGATGCTCTCACTGCATTTTTTAAACGATGCAAATGGAACAAAAGAAGTCTTAGTCTTTTACAGGTGGTTTCAATCGTTAGCTGCAAAAAATGTAAAAGATAAATGGCCAAAGGAGGTGCATGCTTTAGGTACAGAAAGATTAATGTCGCTGCTGAAGCGGAGGGTACAAACATTGCTACGGAAATTAACGAGAAGATGTAGGATGGGGTTTAACCAATTTGGTTAGATCAACAGAAACCAGTTTGTTTGTCTATACAGTGCAGTGATTGGTGCTGAAAGGAACTCTGGTGACAAATTTAATGGCTGCATGGTAAAGGGTATCCAGTTTGTGGAGGAGAGTTCTGGAAGCTGTTCTGTAGATGACATCACCATAGGAGAACATTGAAAGGATTGTTTGTTTTTCTTACCAGAAGATGCTTAGCAGATTGAGTCAGAGACTATTTGTTTTGAACTTGTAGTGTGGAGAGGGCAGAGTTGAGAAATGCACTGGAATTATAAATGAAACTGTCATCAGCGTACAGATGGGTGGGAACTTGACATTTACTTACAGAATTTGTTGCATTTACAATGTAACAAATTCTGTAAGTAAATGTCAAGAGAGTTGGACTAAGTATGGAGCCTTGGGGAATACCTTTTGCAGATATAGTGGGTCTGACAGGTGACTCTCTGCCCTCACTGACTGTGTACACCCATAGTAGTAGCTTCTGAACCTATGCAACTATCTGACACACTGATATTTTGTAGTCTTCCCATCAATATTTAGTGTTTTGGGGTTCTGTTCCTAGTTACCAAAACTGGAATTTAAAATACAGGTCACAACATTAGCTATCTAAGTAGGGTTTGGTAATATTAATTGACGATTAATCCCCTGGAGTCCCTGGACTCCTGCTAGCCCTACTCACATGACCAATTTAAATCACTCTAGTGGGAAAGATTTGCTCTCTGAAAAAAATCAGTTCCAAATTGTGTCAAAAGAAAGTACAGACTTTTTATACATCAGTTTTTAAATTGTGTTGATAGACCAAGTAAAACTTGAGTTTTGATAAATTACAGAAATTTTTGAAGCGGAGAGGACCGGGAAAATATCCAGTCTGTCTGCAAGGCGGCATTAATCGTATTAATTGTCAAGAGTAAAAAAATAATCGATTTAAAGCTTTTCTAAAGATGAATTGCACACAATGGGTGGCTGTGGCGGAGTGGTTAGGGGAGTCGTCCTGTAACCGTAGGTTACCTGTTCCAGCCATCTCAGTTGTTGTCCTTGGGCAAGACACTTTACCCACCTTGCCTGCTATGATCATTGGGTCCGGTGGTGCCGGTGCATGGCAGCCCTGCCTCTGTCACTGGCCCCAGGGCAGCTTTGGCCATCGGTGTGTGAATGTGTGTGTGTGCATGGGTGATTGACTGAAGTGTAAATTACTTTGGGGTCCACATGGACTTGATAAATCACTATATAAGTTCAGCCATTTACGATACGATTTTGCCCAACCCTACTGTTAAAGTAAAACAGAACTGTGTCCTAATTTATTCCACTGTGCATCATTTTATCCATAGATCCATGGCAAAGTGGCTGAAGGACTACCTAAACTTTGGCAGCCGGCGTGATCCTCCTCAGCCCCCGAGGCCAGATTACACAGAAAGTGAGATTTTAAGGGCGTACCGAGCTCAGAAGGAGCTTGATTTTGAGGATCCATACCAGCACTTGGACAAGGAGCACCAGAATGGTGGTTTCAGTTCTTGTACTGCAACAGTGAGCCTTCCCTCTTTTCCTGCATTTGGTTCTGTGCTGCCTAACGGTGTGGAGGTATACGTTTATAATGTTGCCTGTGTTCAGTTTGTTTTGTTCCAAGCCCCATACGTCATCACATCATATTTTTTGGTAAACTTCGGTTGTATGGTTATTTATCCATGTTCAACATGAACTCAAACACAGTTCTTTTGGTTTGAATTTGTTTTATTTGCGTTTTGTTATGTTCAGGTGAAAGTCGTGTCTCCTAAACACAGACTAATTAAAGTGGACTCTCAGGAGTTTGGGCGCTGTAAAATTCCTCTCAGTCCGGTCACTGTTCAAGAAGAAACTGTAAGCACTTTTTTGTTTTGAATTTTATTTTCCACCCAATTATTTTTTGTGATATTTCTCTCCCCTTTATTTATTCACTCATCTTCATATCCACTTTTTACAGCTGCAACTTTACTTCGGGGCTCAGATAATTTATAAAATGACGTAGTTTGTTTGATGCTCTTATTTTTCTCTCAAGGTGGTTCCCTCTGCCCCAGCAGCATCAGATGCTGAAACGGACTATTCTGATCCGTTTGATGCACGTCCGGACCCAGGAGCTGGAAGAAACTGGGAGCTGAAATCTCCACCGACAGATTGCTGCAGCTACATGGAACCATTTGAGGCCCAGCGGATTATTTCAGGTTTAACAGATTTTTCTTTCAAATAGAAAAGTATTATTAGTGCTAGCCTGTGTGTGCTGTTGATCTAAACTCTGCAGAACTGCTGCACGTCTGTGTTCCTGTTCAGAACTGCAACACAGCGGTCTGACAAACCGGTCTGCAAGTGGAGACGGTGGCCAGTTGTATGACAACCCTTACGAGGAGAAGAACCGTCACCGCCATCAAACTGTTCCTCCGTCACAACAGCAAACGCAGAAGGTTGACGGCGGATTTGGCGAAATAGAAATCAAGGAGAGCAGACTTCCTCAGGATGACGAGAGGCCGGCTGACGAATACGACCAGCCGTGGGAGTGGAAGAAGGACGACATCTCCAAAGCTCTCGCAGGTAATCTGGTTTTCCCAACATTAAAATTCGTTGTTTTTTTTTTTTTTTTTGTTTTGTTTTTTCCAAACATAAGTGTTTTTTTTTGTTTGTTTTGTCCATAAACTCTTCATTTTTTTTCTGCCTTGGCTTTAGTTCAGTTTGAAGGAGCAGAAAGGGAGCGCTCACGAGCTCAGACAGAACCGACCAGGTTTACGAAGACGGGCTCTTCATCCTTACCTTCTGATTCGACTACGCTCCGTCTCGTTGGCGACACTCCTCCTCTCCTGGGGGAAAGAGTGGATCCATTCCTGCCTCTGGAGAAGCAAGTGTAAGTGAGAGCTCGGCTTTAAACAATTATATCTCTGTTTCAAATGTGTTTTTCCTTTTTCACAAGTAAAATAAAAGCAGCTAAAGGTCAGGTGTTTTATTATTTTAACTTAAATCATGTTTTTTTTAAGGGGGTTCGCAGTGTCAATACAAAAAAAATTGAGTTTGTTTTTGCTTTTAAAGCAATGAATTTAACATTTGATGAATAACAAATAGTTAATTTTAATACATAAAACGTGGTTTTATAACTTGAATAAATTATTTACAATGTGTGCAGCTTTTCTCACTGCAGTGTATTCATTAGGGTCTCTCAAAAACTCTCTAAAGCCTTTTGGTATAAAAAACTTTTTTTGTTGTTTTGGGTGGGCTAGTTTGCCTGTGTTACCATTTATGTCATTTTTAATGTTCAATTAGTTTTAGCGACAAGGAAGTTTTAATAAATGACAATTTTCAAACAAAAAAAAATACTGGTACAAGTTCACACCGAAGGTCTGTTGGCTTTTTTCTAACTTTGCTATATGCAAAAGGGTGATATTTGAAAACGTATAGCACGAGTAGATCTTTGTACAAAACAAAATAACTTAAAATTTTGAATTTGCCAAACACGTATAAGAGTATAATGCAACATTTTTTTTTTTTTTTTTTTTTTTTTGCTTCAAAAGCATATAAATCTAATCCTGGTGTTTAATGCTACACCTAATTTTATACAGACTTCAGGATTTGTCAGCCTTTGCAGTGCACCCTCTGGTGGGGAAACTGATTATTTTGGAGACGCACACCTGTGGGCATTTTTGTTCCTGTGGAGGAGCAGCACAAGCTTCTGCATGTCGCTGAAACTCCTCACCCAGCAACAATTCTCTCATCAAATGTCTAATATGTAATCAAGTTAGAAAAACAACCGCTGTTCATAAGCTTCGCTGTGCACAACATTCTACAGTCAGAGTTATATGAGAAAATATTGAAATCTATTGTAGTAGTACATTTGGTGTCTCCTTGTCAACAAGAACTTGTCACATGCAAAATTCTACAGGCATTTGTTTTATTACATGTCAGGATCTTTATGAGGGAGCAGGCAGTTCCATTAGGGTGACGGACGGCCCTCCTTGGATTATGGTAAGGGAAATGGTGTCATATGTACCCTTGAAAATTAGTTTTATTTTTTTATTCATTCATTAATTTTAGCTATGTTCCAGGAATCTTGTATTTTGGTTTCAAAACAAACTTTCATTTATACAATTAACCTTTAGTTCAAGCTCATTCTTAGTGTTTCTGCTGCACTTTAGCTCCTAAAAGCATTTTAACCTCTTGCCTTGTAAAGCTGAAGTTACATCACTGTACAAACACCAAGTTAGTTTGTTAAACTTCATTCTGGAAACCAAACATTTGAAATTAGGTCTGTTCAGGTGAATCAATTCCAGGTGAAATGCCAGTAATGGATTCTTTTATATTTACCATGATGTTCACATGACCAAACCTGACAGGGTCAGCTTCTTTTCAAAAGCAGACAGAACTCAGGAATGTGGTCAGTGAGTCGGAGGTACAGAAGAGGATTTAGGGCTACAGTGGAAATTAGGGATGCACCAATCCACTTTTTTCACTTCCGATATCGATACAGATATTGGAAATTTTGTGTTGGCCGATACTGATCCAATACCAGAAAACAGTGCTGAATTGACTTAAACAGTTCTTTCTTATTTTATAATACATAGACATAAATGTACTAAATTACATATTTCTTTGATCGCTGTGCAGAAATCTTAAATAAACCAATAGCTTCACAAGCTTAATCAACATGTAAAAAACTAACTTTAGTTCAGTCAACACAATTAGGAGTATAACACCCGATGTAAAATAAAGGAACTGAAACTGAGGAAAAAACAAGAGTTTGACGACTTTGGTTAAACGTAAAAACAAACTGGAAAATCCCTCTTTCAAATGGTTCAGTCAGTGCAATCAGTAATTCAAAATACAATGTAAAACTTGTCGCTTTGACATCTTTTATGTCCTCTAATGTGTGTTTGCACACTTTACCGTGCAGTTAAGGTAGAGCTGTTTGCAACAAATATTTTTGGTTTTCTACATCGTAGCGTGGCTCCAGACAGTTAATTATCAGCCGTTGTGTTTGCTGAGGTAGAGTAAAAAGGTTCCAGATGGCAAATCCTTTCGCTCCCTCCATTTTGTAAAACGACGCACGTCTCTGCGTTGCGTGTTACTAGTGCGTAACATCGTAGCATAGAATTAGACTGAATGGATCTGCCCACATGGATCGGGCCCATTGTCACAATACCTGTTGTAGATTCTTTTTTTTTTTTTTCAATATCAGGAACGATATTAATATTGGATCAGTGCATCTTTAGTGAAAATGTATATTTAAGGGTTTTTTTTTTTTAGTTCTGACTTTTCTCAGAGTCCAGAATTCTGGCCCTTTTCTGAGGTCTGGGTACAGACTATGTACAGCTTTTTATTTGCTTAGTTTAGACATTCGCTTACTTATTTTGATCAATATTAAAATCACAATCATCTAACATGTTTACTCATAGACTCTTAGGAAACCCTGCAGAAATGTGAGCATGCTAAGGGGAATGAGACAGAATAAGTTTGATAGTTTTGTTGACACTGTTTTTGTGATCTTTTGAAGCCAAAATTCTACCTGTAAACTATAAAGTAAATACTTGATACTTAAACCTATTTTCCAAATACTTTAGTCTGACAGTTTACTACTGGGATTTTCAAACTGTAGTGTGTTTCGGCCTCTTGACAAACAAAAGAACAAAGTTTTTCACACTGAGCACAAATCTGTACTCAGATCTGTGTTTTGTCCTGTTTTCTGCCTGCAGATGGTACCATGGAGCCCTGAGCCGCTCAGAGGCAGAGTCTCTGCTGACTTTGTGTAAGGAGAGTTCCTACCTGGTGAGGAACAGTCAGACATGCCGCGACGACTACTCCCTCTCCCTCAGGTACACCCTCTTGCCTAATTTTCTCACCTCATTTACTTTATAAAACAAAGTTATCCATGCCCTGTGTGAATTCAGAGACGGTCACTTAACTGTTTTTACTTCCAGTCTAAACAAAAAACCCTTAATCTGGCCAAAAACTCAAAGATGTGGAAAGAATCTAATGCACGGAAGTTGGTTTTGCGTTTAACAAATATGAAGCGTATCCAATGCTGCTTTTCATGCAAAATTATGTTTGACAATGAAATGTGTGTTTTATAGAATTAGATGAAATAAACATAAAAAAAAGCACATTGACTTTACAACAACAGGCAGTCATTCTTCATTTAAACATTATACAAGGAAGATTATTGAAAATGTTTCTGTTGTATCTGAGAGGTTCTTGAGGGTGTGGTTTGGAGGCTGGGACACGCTGTTTTGCTAGTTAACTGAGAACAACTTCTAAAAACATGTTTGAACAGCAGTGACTGAAATACTTTTATTTTCTCATCACACACACACACACACACACACACACACTGCTCTAGGCTCTAAGAACTTTCTTTCAAAGAACATGCTGTAAGAATCAATTGGATTGAATCCAGTTAAGTTATTTGCTGTGTTTCCATCATTATGCGCATTTTGAAGTACTGCAGGGAAATGACCAAATTCAGTAGAACTTCCTTAATTTAGCAAAAACGATTTTTACGCTCGTTTTCAGTGGTTTTTGGATTTTCAGAAAAGTTCTTTTTTTGCAATATTTAAAAAGTTCGCTCAAAATTTGCATTACAATTGGATGGACACATGGCTATTGTGTAAATTAGTGGTAGGTCGTCTTAGGTGAAAAATTTATAAAGTTAACCTTAATTTATAGACGTGAATTCAACAATTTGATGTAGATAAAAATCTGGTCCGTTACAAATTCCTGCTCATATAGTGAAGTTTATGGCGGTGTCTTAATTCAGGGGCTGCATCCTTTGATGTTTCCCGCTTACGTCACTGCCCTGCAACAAAGGCTGTCCCAATTCGTGGGTTCCTCATGCTCTTGCTCTTTACTTTTAGCTAGCAGTTTGGTTCTTTTATCTTTAACAACCTAGCTTCAGTCTTTTCAGCCGTCATTCAACATTCTCACTAAATTTTTGCAGCAAATGCTGTTTTTCCAGTGCCTTAATTTATGCATAAAGTACTAAAAGTTTTGTCTTCTGATTATTTGAGTGTTTTTCAGATTACGTAGTTGTATTATTTTTAGTATGGTTATGTAAATTTTTAATGAATTTTTTTATTTTTATTTTTTTTTCTGTTAGGAGTTGTAAAGGCTTCATGCACATGAAGTTCACCCAGTCTGCAGAGGGGCACTACGTTCTCGGGGAGAACAGTCCTCCGTTCTCCACCATCCCGGAGGTCATCCACTACTACACCACACACAAGCTGCCAATCAGAGGCGCTGAGCACATGTCCCTGCTGTATCCTGTCATCGTGCAGACCCTCTGACGCACACGTACTGTTTCTCCTGGTGCTACTGAAAACAACACATACTCATCATTTACTCATGTCTCCCAATTTCATGTGCTTTTTCCACACGGCCACCCTACCTGCACTGCTTTTTAAAGGTGGGCTGTCTGGTGCCATTTGTATTTTTTATTTTTTTTTAAACAATATCTCAATAAGTTCTGTTGCAACCAAACAAGAGAGTTCAGTGTCTCATGAACATGTGAAATGTCACTGAAGTCTCAGTATCTTGATGCCATGTATGTCTAATTATCAGTAACTATTAATTATAAGGTTATTAGCTGAGTACTTATAGGTCCAATAATAAAAAACTCTAGTCCTAAAGTGTCTCAAAACTGCAAAGTTTGTATATATTATGGGATTTCTTTCCATCATGTATTCAAGCATGACGTAAACAGCCATGGATCATTTAATAGCTTGTGCCAATATGATTTATTCCCATTATTATTTTTGTGATTTAATTGCAGTAGATGTAGCGGAGGTTAAATTGCAGTTATAGCTACTAACAACACTGTTATTGCCCTTTAAATAGTGACTATATGAACCAAATGCTACATAATCCAGATGTTGTCTTTGTTCCAGACTTCTGTGAATGTCTTATCGCCATGTACCCTGCAGTGTTCTCAGTTTATCCAATCAAAGTGTTAATTATACAAGTATCAAAGAAACGTGACTGGTTAAGTTAATAACAGACTCCAAAATGTAAGTTTAGAGAAGAACTACAGTATTATACATTATTATGGAGAACCTGTGGTACCTCGTTTATTGTGCTGTTTTGTACGAATTTCAAATATTAGCTGAAAATAAAGGTATTGTCCGTTTTCAAATTTCCTGTGCGCCTGTCTTATATTTTGGCCTTTTTATACCTGCAAAGGTTTGTTGTTTGTCATGATTCATCTGTCTGAGGAGCTGAGCTGACAAGTAAAATGCTTACAAACAGGGAATTAATTGCAACTTAGTGGGAAGTGTTGTGTTGAGAAGCAGATTTTTGACATTTTGTGCTGCACCTTTTCTTACTGAAGTTATGGCCCTTTGCTGTGCCAACATGTTTGATTTATTTATCAGGTGAAAACTAATAAAAACTATTGCTTAAATGTAAGTAGGTATTTATTTTTACCCCTTCAGGCGCATATTCCTCCATGTCATCTTTGGATCTGTAACATTGTGACCAGAAGCTAAATGAGGATGAAAACTGAAAGGATGAAAACAAAGCTGCTCTTGTGGAGTTGATCGTTGTGGTTTTGAGTTTACAAGTGTTTGAGAGGTTTAACGTGTCATTTTATTTAATGAAAATGTGTTTTTAAAAATCCAGGGACTAATCGTACTTCTCCTTGTTAAAAAAAACCATCGCTGGTGTATCGTCACCTGATACCATAGCAACCAGTAGGTATCTGTGTCACCACAAAGAACGGACTGAGGGTACAGAACAGGTAATAAAAAAGATGCATGATTAGATTAATTGCTTGTTTTTTGTTGGAGTATTTAAAATGTAGGTTTTTGTTGTTTTTTTTTTTTTTTTTTTTTTTTCTTTTTAATCTTGTTTCTATAGTGACCAAGAAAACATTGTTTATTTGACCTGTTTTACAGCAAAAAAAGTTAATGAGGACCAGAGAAATTTCAAGTATTTAGTATAATTATCATACTTATTTCATTTCTAAAATGTTCTTCATGCAAAATATATCATGCAAAAAAAAAAAAAAAAAAAATATATATATATATATATATATATATATATATATATAAACACACACTCCAAGAGGAATATTTACAGATACATTTGACTTGTGATTCAAAATATAATTTATATAACCACAAAGCTCTCGAGTATATATTTACACAGGATCACTGCACTATCAGTTCCTTTACGATAAATTAATTTTTGTTGAATCTACATTTTTGGAAAATATATTAGCTTTATTTGCAACATAAAAATATGAATCAAAATTCAAAGACAAAAATTGTGCATGAAGAGGCAAAAGTAATGGGCTTAGATAAAGTCTCCATCCAGTTATGTAAAAAATAGAATATTTACAACATTCTATCCATATTTTCTACTGACATTAGAAAATCTACAAATGTCATATTTCAGACCTAAAAGTATCACCTGATGTTTGTTAAACTCGTTTTTTAAGAAACGAACGTCAGAATCCCTCGTTTTCTCATCGGTGTGATAAACCGGCATCTTGGAGTGTTTCCATGGCAACTCGGATGCAGATGCTCGCTCAGCCCAAACCCAACCTTTGCAGATATCCAGATCGGTAGGCCTAACCCACTTTGATTACACTGATACTAACGTTTTTTGTTTTTTTTATCGTTTTATTTTGTTTTTTTCCTGATAAGGCTTGTCTTTTCTGTTTCAGCCGATCTGTTTACTGGCTGGATAAACTGCCACAACACAGGACTGAATCCGCTACAAAAATTGGTCAATTTTTCACAAATTTCTTTTGTTTTAAGTGCAAACTTAAAAAAAATAATGTTTTTTGTTTTTCCTGCTTCCCACAGAGTTAACACCTCGTTGGTCCGACTTAGCCCAAAGTAAAATGTTCTACCATCAAGTCGTGTAAATAAATTAAGCTGATTTATTTATATATTTTTTTACTTATTCTGCCTCCACTTTATGCCTAAAACTCTAGAAACATATCAGTTGTAAATCTAAAATTTACTCTCCAAATGAATTCTTGTAATTTAGGAAAGAAAATCAGGAATGTAACAAAATAAAGTCTGTAACGTGCTTTAAATAATTAGTTTGTTTGGATTCTTAGTCATGTTTCTTTCTCCGCCTCCTTCCTCAGAATCTCTCCCATCTGGGAGGTGAGTAGACGGGCTCTCAGGGCCGTGCCGTCTGAGCGGTTGTGTGATCTGGCTCAACCTCGGGCCCCTGCAGCAGGCTGGCAACCTCAGCGCCCTCTGCCGACTCCTGTGAGTAAAACACAGAAGCTGTTGTTAGCGAGGTGATACTTTTGACAATTAGGATGATTGACGCTTTTTGAAACTACAAAGAAGTTGAAAGTCCACCTTGAAGGGAGCATGTACTAGAGCTCTAAATCTAAGACGTTTATTCAATTCTGAAAAATAATACAAAACACAAGGTTGGCGTGGCAGCAAAATACACAAAACTAAAATAAAACCAAAAAGACACAGAGGAGAACCAGACAGGACATGGATGTAGGCTACAATGTTAGACTGCAGGTGAGGTAAAGACTAGCGCCTGGTTTATACTTTGAGTCACAAAAAATTGCGCAACTTCCGTCTGCTCTCCCGCTGCTATCCCCCAGTGACAGCTGTCCTATACGTTGCCCCCAGTCAGTACTGCGTGTGATTGGTCTGAACTTTGTGGGTATGTTTGTTCATGAGGAGCACCTCAGCAGACCAGTGGGCCAGCGGTCCTCAGCTGTGGCAGCGCCGAGGAGTTGGACCAAGCTGGACCAGAACAGGACCCCGAGCAGCTCTTCCTTCTGTGTGTTATTTTGTTTAAAATGATACTTTTTGTCTTAAGCCAGTTTTAAAAGCAGCTGGTTTGATCCAGGTCCCAAGGATGAATGTGAGCATGCAGCTGATCACGTCTTTTTTTTCTATCTACCTTTAACAAAGGGGGAAGGGTTTATACTCTGTCAGAAAAAGACACCCTGAAATTGCGCAATCAGCAATCCGCTGTCTCACGTCTTACTGAAGTATAAACCAGCCTTTAATGTGACCGATACAGACACTTGTTTCTCATTTACACTGGTATCTAACAGTGACATGCCAAGTTTTTTTTGTATTAAATCAATAAAAGAAGAACATACACTCACAACATAGAAAAAAAAAATCTGAGTGTCCTAGCATGTTTGTCATCGTATTTTATTTTGAAAGGATAATAAAGTGGAGCTTAGCTATAGACCCAGAACCTTGTGCAGCCCTCTTTGTTGATGTATTTGATCAATGAAAAGGAAGAAACATTAAATTCCATGGTTTCCATTCCAAGTGCTTATTGTCAGCTTGTGTTTTCTTTTTAAGTCTCTTTTATTTGAGATTTCACAGTCTTGAAATGTAGTTATTTGTTGTGTACTTGAAAACATCTCCCCAAACTTGGCTTGACCTTTCACAGTTTCTTTTTAGTTATTAATTAACCTTTTCAGCTCACCATCAAAAACTAATGGCAACAAAACTGGAATAAAGTGAGACAAAGTGAAACAGTAAGGTTTACTCTATATCTTTTGGCCATGTGTGAAACAGACTGCTATGTCAGCACTTCTGAAAAGCTCTGTGCTTCAAGAAAATGAAAATAAAAGCACTTTGAAAGGCATTTTATTAAAACTGATCGTTTTTCTTGATAGCAAACAAACAGTAAAATTTCTTAATGTACTTTTGAACATATCAAGAATGGTATGGATGGGGCTTGATCGTCTTCCACATCTTTACTGATTGTTGCTCAAAGAAGTTTCCCATGTTAGTGAAAATCTTAACTACTAACTCCCACAATTTTTATTAAGAAGCAGAAATTTGATCTAGGAGCAACAAAAATCAGTTAAAAAAAAGCTTGTGTGAAAGTGTTAATGACTTTTTCAAACAAAGCTAGGTTTCAAAATGTCTAAAGTTAGAACATTTTTACAATCTTCCTGTAGAAAGTAAGTTTGCCATTTGATAACAATTTGCCACCAAAGACAAGTAAATAATGTAAATAACAGGTAAACTGATGGAGTTTGTGACAGTACCTCGCCTACATAAAGTATTTAAGAGACTTCATCTATATTCTTTATCTGTATGTTTTATGTTATGCAAAAATGACTGAAGATGTGCATCTATTTTAAAAAACTATTTGCCAATTTCTTTTTTTAACTTTTTAGTTTTTTCATGTATTTAAAAGAAAAACATAACATTCACCAGAGGTGGGAGTACTCAAAAGTTGTATTCAAGTAAAAGTAGCAGTACTTCAATGTATTTTTACTCAAGTAAAAGTAAAAATTAGCTGTCCAAGAAATTACTCAAGTAAGAGTGAAAAAGTATACTGTACAAGGCTACTTGAAAAAAGTTTTTGATCATAACATCTGATCTAATTTTTTTAAATGATGACTGGCAAAAACATTGAATGTTATGGTTGTCTAGTGTTTCTAAAGACTAAAATGAAAAAAAAAAATATACAAATAAATTACATGATTACAAAATAACAAATTCCAGCAGAAGAAACACTTTTTCAAGTCTAATGTTTTTCATTACAAAATGAGAACAGAGTAATGAACCTCCAGTGACGACATCTACTGTTTACCATATATTCACTTGACTTCCAAATTTCTCAGCAGATAGAAAATATTAAAACAACAAAGCTTGTGTACAAGCAAGAGGTCTCACTCCAACATAAACTGTAGACATGTCTCTGGAGCATTTCTGGTTAAAACATGTTTGTTCTTTCAGTGAAGTTTCTTAGGACCGGTAGAGTATTCAGAGATTTTACTAAAGTAAAAGTAGCGATATATTATATTAACATTTTGGCCAAAGGTGGTCATTTGAAAGGTGCTATATAAATTAAGTTGACGGGATTACTAAAGTAAAACATTCGGTGTAGTAAAATTCCTAAAAGTACATTTTTTCCTAAATGTAGTAAATGTAATTGACTAAATCAAACTAGTTACTATCCACCTATGACATTCATTATTGTAGGACCTCATCATTCCCAATGGCACAAGCATTCAACACCATTATAGTGAATGCTATAGACCCAGAACCTTGTGCAGCCCTCATTTATGTATAAAAAAGGAATCCAACCCACTTTTGTATGTTTTACAGAAACACTACCCTTTGACATTTTATTGTAATACATTTGCTGCATTAGCCCAAATCTAACATTTATTTATTCAAATACAAAGTTACACATGATCCCCTTTTTTCCAAAATATTATTTTTCAGTCGTAAATCTGCAGTTATTTGTTCCATTATGTAGACCCACTCAGCTATAGTTAGATCACTTCTGTGTTCTTCCAGTTAAATGTTATCAATTTCTTTGCAATAATAAAAATAATTCTTAAAATATACTTTGTCTAAGAGTTATATATTTTCATACGTACCTCCCAAAAGGCAGATCAGTGGGTTTAGTAATATATTTGCAACACTTGCTTCATTTCTTTTTTTTTAACATTTTTCCAAAATCACTGGGTTAAAAGCAGTTCTAAAATATGTGAATGGTCTCCTGTTTTTCCACATTTCTTCCAACATAATGCCACATAAATTATTTACACCTGATTTTTCATTACAATTGTGCATCTAAATGTTATTTACCTCTGAGTGTAAATGTGTGAGGAACTGAGAAATCAGACATGTTTGTTTATTCTAAAAAGAAAAAAAACATTCATTTTTCTATGAACCAATTTCAGACTAAATATGAGAAGAAAAGTTCCCTTTCAGCTCATTTAATGTGATCTGTTGCTGCAAATGAACAGCAGATTTAATTACCTCTGTGGAACAGTTTCAACGGTTATTTTGGTGCATCTTTAACTATCAAGGCTTGATATTTCACCTGGATATTCTTTGTTGTACTTTTCTGTTCCTGTGAAAGAATAAAAATGTCAGCCGAGCGCAGAGCAGTTTGAGTCTTTGTTAAATATAAACAGCAGATAACAGTCTGGGCTAAATTTATCACTGGGAAAATTGAATATGCATGCAGCTATTCTGAGGATAATCTGAGCAGAGTTTGGGAAAAAAAACACTTTTTCCTGAGTGAAAATGATGTTTTAGTTTTTTTTTCTGCAGCTCTTATTACTTAACAGAACTTGCAGAGTCACAGACCGCAGTTTCCATGTTGACAGTTTTCTCTTTAGAAAATAAAAAAAGTATCAATCCTCCCAGAAAAACACATTTGACCTTTAATTCAAATAATCTGTTTAAAATGAGACATTTTTTCATGACAAGTTTTGCTATTCTGCCCCCCCCCCACCACCACACACACACACACTCTTTGTTACATCTGTTGCTGACTCCTTATTTAAAAGTTATGTTTATGTGTGAACATATAGTTGCTTATCCAAGGTTGATTAACAGGCAGGGTTCTGTAGAAATATTATAAACAATGTCCTACTTAATACAGTATATGTAGATTTGTTAACAACTTTAATTATGGGAAACAGAGATTATTGAGCCAACAGCAAATCCTATGGGTCCGAGGTCAAAGTAAATTAGTGTTTTCTTAGAATACTTCAATTTTCAAAATCTTAAAGCGATTAAAGTGAACACTTATTTTATAAACCATCCATTTATTATCTTAACTCACTTCTTTCTTTCAGGGTCACGGGGGTCAATGTTGCAAATATCCAGCAGTCACTGTGCGAGGGGCGGGGTACACCCTGGACAGGTCGCAAGTCCATTGCAACCTTTACATGTATTTAATCAGAACGGTTATAATATTCCTACTCAGACTGTATCCAGCTGCACAGGAAATGCTACAGCTATAGAATTTGTTACAAATAACTGGAATAATTTGTAAACAACTGTGTCATTTGAAACTGACTTTGATGTACTTTGTATATAAAAGACAACCTGGCTGAAGGAGAATTTCCATTTTTGATCAAGGTCAACAAATTAGCTGTTTCTTATTTTCGGTTTAGGTGATACCATCCAAACAAGCAGCTGTCCTTACTGTGTGACATTAACCAGGTGGTTTTGCCCATTTTCTACAGTAAAATGTGGAAACAAAACAAGCAAATCAATAGAAGGGAGGTCATTTTTTGGCATTCCTCACCCTATCAGTCTCCCAGACTAGTGTGGGAAAACTCATTGAGTGCTACTATAATGTCACTGTATTTACTTATGCCATTAAAGGCTTCTGATTCTAAAAGACATTGCATCTTTATGCATAAAGTACATGAAGTGAAAAGATTTTTGTAACATTATTTACATTTAAAATAAATGCAAGAATGATCTAGCAAATAAATACCAGCATAGCAGAAATTTAATGCAATTTGATCATAAAGTAATCCATTGCTGCCATTCTAACCAGTCTCTTTGAAACACCAGAAAGCACCTGCTCCACGATCTTCTTGAAACATGGAGTTTTGGTTTTCAACAGTGAGTCAGATATTTCCACAAAAAAAAAAATTCCTCTTTCGTCTGAACGGCCGCTCGCCAACTGGTGATTTTATTTCTTCATTTGCATACATCCACTCAACCATACGCAAACAAGCCACCTTTACACCGCACGCACACACAGGCACATTATACAGCAGCCAAAACTTGATTTTCTGTTGCACTACCACGCCCGAATGCCTGAATAGAAAATCCTGCGCCTCCTTGCTCTGAACTCGTCAACCAAAAAAAGAAAAAAAGAATCTTGGGAGCCCAGAGTCTCATGCTGACTCAGTAATGAACTCTCGTCAGGATCGGGGCTAATTAGTGTTTTACATTATGATTTCTCTGTGGTGTCGGTCTGTGACAGATGAAGTCTGCGCTGCATGCAGGCAAATGAAGCGCGAAACATCTTAATGCTACAGAAGAGTAGGGGGGCATAGAGGGAGAGGATTGAAACTCTATTACCACCTACTACTGATTCATAACTAAAAACCAAAGTCTAGAACAAGACATGCAATTAAAGAAAGAAAATCTTAAAATGATCACTGGAAATAAAAAGGCATCTTAAAGTGTAAAACCTTTGAAATAATGTAAATTGCCCACATGCCTTTGGAAATATTGTTAGTCAACCCTTGGAAATAATGTTTTTTTTTGTGATATCGCTCAATTAGTGTCAGCTACTACCACCAAAACCTTTATATCAATATCTGTTAAACTGACTGAATTATAGTCATTTTTGAGTTGGCTTTGGACAATTAGCTGAAGCAGCTGGACTGACTCCAAAATATAAAGATGTCTGATGTACATCAATGATGATTTTCTGGCAGTTTCAATTAAAGTTATATAAAATAATTGAATAAATAACGAAGTAAAATACAAAACCTTAACAAAAATTGCTCAGAATAATTGGGAAAGTTAAAGTACTTTTACGCCCATTCTAAGAAAATATGTTTTGAGTTTACTTAACCAAACTGATTCAACTAAAAAAGTTGAGTTCACCCAACTAAGTTTAGTGGAACAAGTTGACAAAACCTAATTAGGTATATTTAACACCTATTTTTTTTAGAATGCATAAACCACTCCTTTCATGATGAATTCTGGTCATATCTAAATTTGTAACATGTAACAAGTTACTTTAAGTTTCAAAGTAAAGAAGTAAAAGTAGCATTTTTATGTTTTGAATGTAACAAAATAAAAGTAAAAGTCATGGTTTAAAAAATACTTGGTAAAATTACAAATCCTCAAGAAATGACTGAAGTACTGTAACAAAGTGAATGCAGTTCTGCAGCTCAATGTTTGTAAAGCTGACAGTTATTTTTAGTTTCCAATGAAGAAAAAAAAAGTTTGTTAAAAAGAAGAATCCATGGGGCTTCTTATGTGTTTTTCAGGTTTTCTCCTCTATTTTTCACCAGTAAGTCTAAAATAACTACACAAGTGTGATGTTTTCACATTCATGCCTCCCCACCCCACCCCCACCCCCTACAAACAGCTCCAAACCTGTGTTTCTGTGAAGTGACAGGCTTTAAAAAGGATTGGCGGAGGACATAGTGCGTCGCCTAGTACTCGGAGCATCACAGACCGGCATGCGAGACACCTGACTAACTCCCAAGTGGAAAAAATAAAAAATAAAAAAAGGTGTTGATGTCAACAGCAGTGGAGTAAACAGCATTTCAAGGGATCTTTAAAGTGAGCTTCCTCACCAAACTGCACATTCAGATGTGCAGTCAAAGCACTTCATATCCTTCAGTGTTGTTAATCTTTTTATGTCCCAGTCAGAAACATTAAGCTACTGCATTTCAAAACAACAACCAAAAAAAATTAACACTATTTACTGAAGGAAATGCACAGCATGCCCTGCATGTGAACAGACTGAATGAAGAAAACGAACCGGGAAGCAGCCTGTAGAGCTTTAGATGTTCATTACAAACCTTAATCCAAACTGACAAATCTGCTTCATCACTGTCTTGTTAATGGGTAGAAAACACAAAATTGTTTCAGGCATAAATCTGCAAATCATTGACCTTTTTGGTCTAAATTTTTCAAATAACATACATGTATGTATGGAATGACAATTTGGAGGGACAAAGTGTTTGGCGCTTAACCTTGAACCATGTAAGATTGTAGAAACTGATTTTATTTTAATCTTAAAGGAATACTTATAAATACAGAAGAATAAAAAAGACAATCTTACCTAAGCCCCTTTTTCAATTAAGATTTAAATTACAAAAACAGCTTTCATGGGATTTATATAAAGAAATCCAATCAACGACATAAAAAAAGGAAACAAAGACATTCTATTATCACAGTGTGTCCACTTAGTCAACAATATGAGAACCCATAACTCCACTCGATTCTGTATTTTAAAGTGTGTATCCCAACCAAAAACCTCTGACTGCACAACTAGATGGTCAGAGTTGAAAACTATGACTTAAACAAGTCTGGAAAACTGAGTGGTCCATGCTGACCCAAATGGGTTTGCACTAAATTCCAAAATTAGTTTGTGACCACAGAAGAATTGATAAATAAGGAATCTTGTAGGCTCTTCTGTTGGTTCTTAGAAATAACCTTTTCAATGTGTTTTGTACAATACCAGTTTTTGGTTTCTCTGGGTGCAAGAATTTGATCGCTTGAAATAGTCAAAGGTAACATCAAGTCTTTTTTGGGCACATTTTTTTTGCTTGACAAGTAGTCATCTCACATGTGAACATTTGGAACAGTACAGCTGGATATCATCAGCATAGTTAATGATAGAATAATGATAGAAGTTGTATCATATTAACTTGTACGAACTAAGGGTGCACCAAAAAAATCGATTCAAATCAGAATCGTGATTCTCATTTACTGTTTGTTCCCAAAATGTGTCTTGTACAAACATGTGCTTAATAAATGTTTTACCTAGAATCTAAATAAGAAATTAATATAATTTTCAATTAAGGGTTAGATACAAACCTTTTCCATTTTTTCTACCCCTGTCATTGTTCTTCAGGTGAGAAAAAGGCAGTTTTGGGCCAGCTGTCTGGACTGATGTCTAAAACACTGATTGGTCAAAGAAATCGACCAAATTTCTCAGTTTACCCCGAGCAGAGGAACCAAGAGCACCTGTTTGTTTCTCAATTTCTTGCATCAAACAGTCAATGGTAACATTCAGTCTTTCTGCGGTGAAGTGGACGTAGTTACTGTATTTCCCAAACTCTGATCAGTTATAGGCGAAAACGTATTAAGAAGTAGAGTTGACGTCAGCATAGATGTGGTCCAACCATTCATCTCCTAAGCCTTAAAGGGGGAGAGCATGTAAAGCAATAACAGAAAGGGGCCCAAAACTAAACTTTGAAACTTGACTACAGATAACAGCACACTGACATGATCAGATGATTCCAGGAACTCTATTAGTCCATCTACACCTATCATAACCTCACTACACACTTTGGTTAGAGTATAGGCCTAAATGAAAGTTGAGGCTTTGCAGGAGTTTCATATCCTTGCAGATTTTGTTGGAGTCCCACCTTTACTGTCCGCTCTCATAGTTGTTATTGTATTGTTTCAGTTCAAGCAGATAGCTGCTCTAAGCACAAAAAAGGCCTTCAAAATCACTGTACCGTGAACAGAGAGAAGCATCTACACAAAGTGCGGATAAAACCCATAAAGTGAATGCTTTTTTTTAAGGTAAAAGAGCATTTGTGAGGTTTTGCTCCCAACAAATTAAACTAATCTTATGTATACATATCATTCCTTTCAACAGTATTGCTTTTATTTAGTTTAATATTCAACAATTTAATTTTTGATTGGTTTACTTGTTTCAAGGGGATTCACTTCTGTAAAATGGCTTTCAAAAGATGGGTAAATCTAGCCAGCAAATATTCACAAAATATTCTCAACATACTATTTATGTTTATTGCTTCTAACATGACTAAGACAAACTTTAAAGTAATCTGTGGTGAGATAAAAAAAACATCCAACACACACACTGGTTTTTGTATCCTCATGAGGACTTTGCATTGACGTCCATTCATTTTCAAGTCATTCCTACAGCTTCACCCTGACCTCTAACCCTAAACCAAAACCTAACCCAAACTCAATTCACACGGACCTAAACCTACCCACCCAAACAAAAACAGAATCCATACCTGTGGGGACAAGGCTTTGGCCCTTATAAGGAGAATTGGGACCTCACAAGGCTGTGTTTGTCTGGAAAATTGTCCCCATGGTGTAGCAAATACGAGTCCACACACACACAGTCCACCTACACCTCCTCATCTATGGCCAAAGAGCAGCGATCCATTTGTTGCACTGCACTGGAGTCTTCCACGCTTAATAATGTATGAATAATAAAACCAGATCTGACAAGCAGCAAATGAAACGTGGCTTTTTGTTTCTAAAGATTAAAAATGTAGCAAGCCTTGTTTTACTTATAAATGAGGCCTGAAACGTTGATCGGACGGCAGCGACTCGCAGTGTGCTGAGCTGAGCTAAAGTGAGCTGAACCAAGCCAAGTAATGCAGGAAAATGGCAACAAAAAAGGCTGCAAAAACAATATAAACAAGACGACGCATGCATAATTTAACATTCTCACTACAAGTAACTATCATTTTGTTTTCTCGTTGTAAAATAACCAGCTTTGATATTCTGCCAGTTTTAAACGGGTTTTGATAAAAACAAATGAATAAATGACACAAATTTATTCCTGTTGTCATTCGCAATATGAATCATGATCGGATGAGGGAAGACCCTCGTCACAGCAGGTTCCTCCACCTTCAAAAACTTATTTTTTTAATTATGACAAAACAATTGCCTGTTTTTACTGTTTCCCACAAAAGCAGATCTGTAAGGAGCTGTAAGTAAGCTGTTGGAGAAGAGCGCGGCACAGAAACATTCATCATGAGCTAATGTTACACAGTATGTTTTTACAGTACTTTCACACAGGAAATTCACTGAGTTTAATTTGGCACCTGCAGTCTTTAAATGGAAACAGGAGCAATGATAAAATACTCCAAGATTAATAGTGCCAGAGGTGTACGACTTCTCTAACCACAGACCAAAAGCAGCACCAACATTTTCAAAACAGTCTACTTTCTGGCTTACCATGCATTTAACGAAACTGGGTCTATTTAGCCAATGTTGTTACCAGTGCAGTCAGCAGTTTGAAAATAAAACATAAATGAATGCCACCAATGCAGCTTTAACCCAAAACTCTAATATACATCCTCCTTCTCTAAATCTCAATAATAACTTGAGATATTTTGTAATAATATTAGCTGATAAAATCCTGACATTTTGATGTATAAATCAAGCAAACAAAAAACTTTTAAAGCTGCTGCCAGTGGCTCATTTGAGTCACCGTGGTAACCACACAACTATGTTTCTCACTCTGAAAGTGCTGATGATAATCCAGAAAGACAGTAGAAAGTAAGCCTCAAACAGTTATTGTGCAAAAACTGTTATATAGGGAAAAAAACTGGCAGAAAAGTGACTTAAACATGGTAAAGTATGTAAAGTACTTTCCAGAGAAGGTGATTGGCTGCCACCTGCCTTCCCTCCATGACCTGTAAGCCTCCAGGACTCTAAAGCGATCAGGACAGATTCTTGCAGACACTCCCACCCCTGACATGGCCTCTTTAAGACTCTCCCTTCCTGCAGGAGGTTACGGTCATCAGGAACAAAACTCCTCGCCACATGAACAGTTTCTTTTCCTCTGCTACTGACTCATTCCCATGTCCAGGGTCCTCTACTGACTCATCTCCTATTATATGTTACATTAACATAGGGACAGTATGTATTACACTAACAGAGTAATGCTCATTTGCAAAAACACTAACTAGCAATGGTGGGCACTAGTCTCCCAAAGCGCTAATTATGGAACTAAGTTTCTCATTTGCTTATTAGGGTTTTTACAAATTGTTTTTGAAAACCATTTAAACTGGTATGTCAATAACGTAAACATGTAAAATCACCTTTTTATGACTGTTTTCAACCTTAAGGGGGACATATGCTATTCTATTGAAGTCAGTTCAACCCCTTCAGTTTTCTCTATTTTCTATTACATTTTCTAAACTTTAACGTCACAGTTTTTGCAACAGAACTTCTAAATAAGGTCTGGACTTCCCAACCACAGTTTGGTTTTTTTCATTCTCCTCCTAGTCTGGGTCAGACTCTGGCTTCAACATGTGATGTATAACCAAGTCTTCCATTGTTGACATATCTTAATTAATTTGTAAATTATATAGTATATAGTCATAAACCCCTCTAATAATCTAGAATAGACCACTCTGTAAGCTATAGAGGGGAGGTGTGTGAAGGCCTCAAAATTTCAGACTTTTTATTGTCAATTTTGTCTATGCCTTACAATCCAGTGCTACCAAAAGTCTTCAATCAATCAATCTTCAATCAAGTCGATCAATCTGGATAGGTTCTTCAAAAGCTCCAGGAGAAACAACAACGAACAGACAAGAACAATGAACAGATAAAGTTGCTTCGATGCTCATGCACTGGTACCCTTAATTGAGGCTCTTCTATTTGTTAACAAAATCATTCAACTTTGTAGCCTAAATTGAACAGTTCTTGTTCACAAGCTCTTATAGGACTGTAACATTATTGAGAAAACTAAAACCTATTTTATACAAGAGTCGGGCTCCATTGTTGCGTCGGAGTCGATAGCAGTTAAATTGAAGTCGGTGCAAATAAGAACAGACTGCAGCAAACACCACGACTGTTGTCGCACCTCTGATTCCTCGTCACACTTTTGGAATGCGATTTCAAAGCTCACACTATAATAAGATGACTCCTCCTTGCTGGTCCGTGTGAACAAACAATGATAAGCAATGCCAGAATAACCAGCGAGTTTTCATTTGTGATGGCTGTTTGAAAAGGGCTTAAGATAACAGGAAAGGTTCTCCCCACGGGCAGTCAACAGACAGTTTCACCACAGTGACCGATGAAGTTAGCTCACAAATTATTTCCCTCAGTGCAGAACATCTGTAGCCTACAGGAGCAGCAGCAGACAGCAAACAATTACGGAGCAGCACACGGCTTTGGAGGAAACCCAGACTAGGCTGTAACCTGAAGTTTTTTGACATTAGCTTTGATAATAGGTTTTCCACAGTCAATCTGCGGCAGTAAGCAGGCACCATGTTGGGAACACAAGCCTCGCTTTGCACAAATACACAGCCTCGCCTGTAGATATAACTTTAAGAAAATGGATGTGAATTGATTTGGCCTGCCTTGGCAAAAAAAAAGAGAGAAAAGGAATAAATTACTTCAAGAGTAAGACTATCTCCACTTTCTCCACAGAATCAAAGTTATCAATAAGAGCTTTAAATGTAGCCTTAGAAAATACAACCCCTTCCTATGAGCCTGGCTAACTGTTCTCTGCGTTCCCTGTGCTGATTCAACCCAATCTTTTGTGCACCATAAATTACTCCAAAAAGAAGCAAACTTGATGTTTCATTGTTCTTTAACAAAACAAGTAAGAAAAATTATAAAGCCCAAAATTCCTTGAAGGAATGGATTTTGTCTGTAGCCTTTCACATCGGAGTTTTAGATTAAATGGTAAATAGACTGTACTTATAAAGTGCCTTTCTATCCAACCAGGACACAGTGCTTTACATTACAATCTGTTACCCATTCATACAGCACTCTACTAAATCCCTCTACACAGCTGATCTACATAAATCATTCTACAGAGAGAAGTCGGTGCTTTAAATCACATTTATACACTGATGGGACACACATCAGAGGCAGTGGGGGATTAGTGTCTTGCCCAAGGACACTTTGACATATGACTGAATAGTGGTGGAATCAAACCGCCAACTTTCCTGTTGCAAGACGACTCCCTTAACCACTCAGCCACAGCCGCCCCAACAAATTATATAAAATATTGACAGACGTTATGGCCATAGTAGACAATGTGAATGACTCAGCTTGCACCACATCAAATTTGAGCCCAGTGTAAAATTGACAAAGTTGCAGCCATTTTTGTGGGGTATTTTTTTAAAGTCATTTGGCTGAGGTGGACGATCCTAAATTAGGTTAACTGCACTGATGTTAATCAGTTTTAATCTACAATATTTACTTTCTTAATGGTATAATAAAATCCATCCAGTGGGTCATTAGATATTTCACTAACCAAGACTGGTTTTACTCAACAGTTCATGGTAAAGATTTAAAGAAAGATCTTGCACAATTTGTTTGTGCTCAATTATGTGTTGGGAATTGAGGTCAGCTACAACTGCAACATATTTAAGCTTAAAATCTATAACTGACTGAGTTTTAGCCACCTGGCAGCCATCTTAAATCAGGTTGGCTTTAAAAGTATAGATGACTTCAGCTGTCAATGAACAATCAATGGTTCATTTCTGCAATTATTACACATTTGTTGATGCTTAATATGAATATCTTGGTAAGAGTCACAGCCTGAAAAATGTATTTGCTTTAAGGAGACAATATTACAATGACTGAGCAGTTTATAGGTATTATATATATTTTTTACTTAAAAACAGATCCGACGATGCTTTCTGCATTTACACAGTGTCACACTTTTTCCTGAGTCAGAGATAAGAAACAAAGCAACGTTACCATGTGGCATTTCCTAAGATGTGATGCTTCTGAAGGAAATTTCAAAACAAAGGTCTCAGAAAAGAAAAAAAAGAATAAAACTGTTAATTTTAACTCAATCTGTTATTAATAAGCAATAAAGATAATGATATAAAAAATTTGCCATGTTAGGTAATCATGCCCAGAATTAGATCCAACACTATGAATTGAAGACTATCTTTATGTTTCTTTAGACAGTATTTGGAGTATTTTAAAAAAACAGCTCTTTATGTGCTTTTTATGGCAATCAATATATTATCTTATTTTAATTCAATGCTTTGGGAGAAAGACTTTTTTTCTCTACTTTCCTCACAGAGAGAAATAGGTGAGAAAAATCAATTCAATTCTCATATGTATCCGTTCAATATGCAGCTAATGCCAGCAGCCAGTTAGCTTTGTTTAGTGCAGAGTGGAATCGAAGAGAATCAGTTTTGGAGGTAACAAATTTTCCCCACTGGCACTTTTAAGCTTCACTGATTACACCTTATGTAATATTTGTTTATGCTTCACAGAAGAAGAAGAAGAAAAAATAGACTTACTGGAACCAACTTCATATTGAACAGAAGCAATCATCTCAAAACTCAGAGCCAGTTTCTTTAAATTTGTGAATTTCCAGCAATGAAAGTTTAATTTTATTTTTTTTAAGAAAGTTTAACATGAGAGAAAACCTCTCACCTGACTGATTTTCCTGCTCCTTTTAGTATTAACCTTGCTCACACATTACAAGCTCCTGGTATGTACACTATCTGTGCTGTTCTCCATAAAACGGTAACCGAGCCACTGTCCTTGAGGTGATCCGGGATCAAAGGCTCGAGCATGTACAAATTCAAAGAGCCACAGACACTCACATTTGCGCAAACACACGGTCAAGTCCCTCTCCATCAAAGGGGAAGTGATAAACTTTGACGTCCTAGGATCAAAGCGTAACACTCGGAGAGCTCAGACGACTCAGATGGCTTGGCATAATGGTTAACAAAACATCCCGGTACACACAAACATACATTGCAACTCTGTAAGTCGAGCTTTGTAAATGCTCAACTCACTGAGGCTTCATGATTCGATGGGAAAATGAAGGCGGAGAGGGCTTGTGGAATTAGCACTACTTTCCAGCAGAATGAGAGTTTGATTGCTCTATTTCACAACGCCTTTTTCCATTTCACAACATTTTAATCCCCTGTCTTAATGCACTGTGGCAAATTGGTTCCAGTGAACGCACACTAGTTTGCCAGTGTAAACTGGTGCAACACACTAAATTGCAAAGAAATAGTAATAGAGAGTATTTCAACCTTGAACGGTGACACCCTCCTATAGGATTTTATCATTTCTGAGGAAGGCTTGTTTGTATTCTGGGTACAGTAAGAGTCAGGCATACAGCCAATCTGCCCCCTGCCACGTCCAGGGCTTTGACAAAACTGTTCTGCCCAAGCGATTTACAGGCAATATATGAAATATGGATCACACCTTGTTGAGGGAGAACGCACTCAGAGATTTTGTGCTGTGTGTGAGATAAACGTGGAGGCTGAATGGGAGAGAGACAGATGATTGCTTATGAGATGGCAAAGGAATGAGAAACCATTACTGGCAAAATTTCTTCACATTGCACGTGCTCAACTAGAAATATAGCACAGATTTCCAAAAGATAGATATTTGTTCTTTTATATGTGGACAAAAAAAAGTGCGTGGCTTTGACTTTGCTCGACAAAAACACTGCATCCAAAGACCCAAAACGTCAAGGCTCGGTGAGCAAAAAGTCAAGAGGTTCAATTCAACTCCTCCACTAAAAGCCATGGTTTTTGTTCTAGACATGTTGGTTACCACTTGTGCAAGAGCAACAATGTGGGACAATTTGGTTCAAAAGTGGCATCATTGTGAGCTCAAGTACCACAGAGGGAAACAATTCAAAAAGCAAACTCTTACGCCTTCGCTGTCATTAAAACCTCAATTTGCCTTGTTGTGGACAAAAGACAACACGGACCACCAACAAAACTCTTGAATCGCTTGGATCTGCCAATCAGCCCACGTACGTCACCCATGGGCCGACTAAGGGCTCCACTGTCAGCCGATTTGAGGCACTTTCACCCACCTCCCCCTGCTTGAACGTACTGTACGGCACACAGATGCGAATGCAGGCACACGCCTACATCACTCCGATGATTTATTCAGAAGTGACAGGAAGGTTGACGCTCAGCTGCTGGGGTTGCTATGAGTGTGCACTGGCACAGGTGCTTCTGAATCGAAATACACTCGCAGAGGAGATGCTAGCGTAAAGCAGGTATGCAAAGTTTTCTAGCAGGTGTGCCTTCACAACACTGCTGTCACTGCAAAATTGTCAGTGCCCTGGAACACATGATACATAGAAATGTTTTGGGTCATGTCCCCAGGGACAAAAAACGGTGATATAATGCACAGAAAAGGACTAATGCACATTTTCTTTTGTCCGGAAGAGAGAAAAAAAAAAACTGTGTACTATCACAGCCTAATAGGTTTCCACCAACTTATGCTTGCCTGTTTTAAAACCCAGCAGATAATGCCTATAATAACCTTGAGTTATAATGCATTTTGATAATGATATCACGCTCCACCAGGCGGGTGTAAATTAAATAGAGGACAATTTTAATCACCTCAGGCGAAGCTGAATATTGGCCACCCTGTCCTGGTTAAGACTCTGTGCTGATACTGTGGTAGGGTGATAAATTTCAACCACAGGCCTCTTTGAGCACAAGCCAGGCTGGACTCCATTTTACCCTTCGCCCAGGCTGACTGTGACGCTCCAATTAGAGCTGGCTGAGGATGGGATAAAGCATAGTGGGGAGCAGTGACATTTCACACCAGGGGGTTGGTGGGGGGTCTCTCTCATGAATATGAAAAATAATAATTAGGGCTGTGAAAAAGTCTCTTTTTTATAAAGTGGGGTGTAGAGATTTAAGGTGTCTTCATTGGGTGGATAATGAAATAAATTTGTTGGATGCAAACCTAACATATTTTCTCTTTAACCAATACCGTATGCACATTTCATATAATAAATAAATGTTACACGTATGTACTTCACAAAATTCATATATATATATATATTAGGGGTGCAACGATACAGAAAATTCACGATTTTGTTACGATGGTGGCAGGAATAAACCCAGGCGCAGGCAGGTTCAAAGTAACAAATAAAGTATTTAATTTAAACAAAAAATGCTGACAAGGCAGCTCAAAAAACTCACTGGCTTGGTA
>JARVJO010000173.1:4013854-4041312 GCA_031762555.1 Cynodonichthys magdalenae | reverse complement strand
CTCCAGCAAGCAATTGCTTCTCAATAGCCGAGAGTCCAGACCCTCTGTACGAAGCAAAGTGAAGGACAAGGGGCTGGTTTTTACCAAGCTATAACTTTGTCACACAATATAGGTTTCAACTCTTTGTGATTTAGTCTCAAGTTGCACTAATCCCCAGAATGCATTGCATCAATAACAAAATGGCGACGTGCTTAAGTTAAAAAAAACTAATTTAAAAGTAAATGGATGTTTTCACGTGTCAAACAACAATATTTAGTAGAACAGAGAATTAATTAATTAAAGCAAACATAGTTGGACATCCCTTTTATAACAATTAAAATTATGTTTGAGTTTAGAATCTTAAAAAAGTTTTACTGCTTAAACCAATGAAAAAGGTGCAAATTACAAAAAAACTATTTGTTGCATTTTTCAATTTCTACATTACAACTAAAGTAACATTCAAAGGTTGTCTTCCTTCAACTTTGTGTACAATCTCACAGACTTCTGTTGTTTTTCTGTCCACAGCTGTACATCCATGCCAGAATGAAGGGTAAGTGGACTAGACTGGTTCGACCCACCATCCAGTTCTTCCTGGTGTCATTCTCTCTATATGTTGGATACACTCGCGTCTCCGACTTTAAGCACCACTGGAGCGACGTCCTGGTGGGCCTGCTGCAGGGGGCTCTCATCGCCGTGCTCACTGTGAGTCTCTCAGCTCAAACCTTCAGCAGAAAGCTTCTCCCACCTCAGCTTTTCAAAGTAAAAGCACCTCACCTCTTCCTTTTTGCTCTCAGGTTCGATACGTGTCGGATTTCTTCAAGCAGCGACCTTCACCCTGCACGCAGGCAGAACAGACCGAGGAGGAGCAGCTGGAGCGTAAACCCAGTCTGCAGCCGTCCGACTCGCAGCAAGGAAACCATTACAGGTGTTCCACCGCACCTGTATGAGTTCTCCCCTCGACCATCACTAACCTGAGCCTAACAGCAGCTCTGTTACCTAAAGGACTGACGAAAGTGTTCTCTCTATCGCAACAACTTCACTGATTCCTAAAACCTGTTGGGACAGATACTCCACAGTGTTTTTTTTATAGTCTGGGTGTGTTGCAAAAACTGTACCAGATTGACTGTGTGTGTGGTTTTTGTGATATAAATGTGTTTTTATGTTCTCATTGATTCTAGTTCAAGCTTTCAGATTTCTGTGACTGCTTCAAAATTTCATCCAAAGCAGAGAAACGGCCTCCGGACATCGTTTCCTCGTCCCTCCAGTCAGAAAAGACTGTTAGAGCTGAATGTACCAGCTCGTCTGTGATACTTTTTATTTCTCTCTGCATATAATTCATTATTAGAAACACAACACTTGTACTTAATGACTTTAACTCACCATTTCTAAGGAGATTATTGTGTAAATTACTAACATGTTTATCTTTTTATAGCCACTGTAAAAAATGTTGTAGCTTTTTAAAAATTAACCACTTTTTGTTTGTTTTTATTACTGGAAAACGAAGGATGACTGCTGGCACATTTATGGAGGCATATTTCGTTTTTTCTGTTTTATATCAAATCTTGCACAAAGTAAATACCTTCTCAAAGCTTATCCTCCCTCTTCATTACTGCGTAACGTGTTGTGAAATTTTACATGCTAATGTCTGTTCTTTCAGCCAGCCTGGGTGGAGTGTTTGTGTGCGCTTCCTTCAGCAGCAAGAAGTGGGGAAAAAAATAACATTCATGGTGACAGAGTAATTCATTTTTCTATTGAGCTTTCTATTTAAACCAGACTTGTGTCTGGACCTGCTGCTGATGGACCAGGTTCCTGGCAGCGAGAGGAACTGGCCTGTTGAGCCACACCAGATGAGAACAGAACGCCGTGAATGATTATTGTATCCTCTGCTTCACGAGTCGTCATGAAAGACCTGAGTCGACCTCCATCTGCAGAGGGTGTGTTCACGCTTACTAAATATTCCCACTTTATCAGTTAGGTCATCCGTCTGACACGGTTTCCAACTTGACTTTCAAAGACCTGACATTCCTTGCAGGAATGTGTGGATTTTAATCCCTTTCAATGAATCTGTTTATGTGCATTAATATTAGGCAGCTTGAGAAACTTAAGTGGGTCAAAACTATAAATCGGAGGTCCCCAAGTGGTGGGCTGTGGTCAGAATCAGGACCTAAATAAAGACCCGTTTGGACCCAGATCAGTTAAAATATTTATGTGTAACTTAGCAGTAGAGCTTTTCTAGCATTTGAAGCCACAGAGTAATTAATGGTTGGAGTTTTAATACCTGTATGAACATTTACAACCGATTTAATTTTTAGAGTTAACCCAATTCAAGATGTTTGCCACACCTAAGCAACCATAAAAAATGTCTCAATCTAAAATTTGGTGTAACAGCTGAGAGTCATCCCAAACTTATACTCAAACTGATCACATGAGAACCATTAAACTATATGACAACATTTTTAGCAAAATGTCTCAAACCAGCAGACAGATGTTAATGAAGTTGTAAAAGTCATCATTGGGTGAACCGATGCAGCTGATGAATGTTTGGAGTCTGTAATTCAAAATGGCTGCCTCAGTTAACAGAGCTCTGTCATTTACAAGATTGGACACAAGTGTCACAAGTTTGTCTAAAATGATCATTTAAAACAATGAAAGCATTACAGTTCCTGTTCTCTACTTTTCAAATAACATTTAAACAAACTTTTGAAATTAGAATGTCAAAATAGTGTTTGCTTTTAAAAATGTTTTTTTTTCTAAACATGTTGCTTGAAGCCTCTGTAGTTACACATTTATAACCAGTTTCTTGTGTATCCAATGCATTTAATCAGTATATCTGAGCGTTCTGCTGCTGTAAGCATCTTAACAGCAAGTCTTTCAGTTGTTTCCCTTCATTAAAAAAAATAAATAAAATTGGAATTTTGTACCTTAAATCCTTTTTTTTGCTTTTATAAACATGGTTTTACTGTACTTGCTGCTAAAACTTGTTCTAAAAGTAAAACAAAATCCAAATTCTATAGAAGTGGGGTTATTTTAATATTGTGGCTTTTATATCAGTTTGTTTATTAGCACAGCTCGTACAAAAACCATCACTTTTAATCACAACTTTTATTTGTAAGGCACCAGAGGAGCTTCCTTACTGCTAAAAGGTTGATTCATTCTCACGAGTACACAGTTGCTTACATAATTTTTTTTTTTTGTCCAAGGTATTTTAAAATGTGTTTATAAACACATTTAAAACAGTTTAGCACAAATTAAAAAATAAAAACATACAAACCTAGAATGAATGTTACATTTTACAACCTAGGAAGAGAGTAGGAGAGAAAAAAAAAAACAAAAAACACACATTGTGCCTTTAGGCTTGTAACGCTCACACAACACCAGTCTTTCATGATACGCACACATTTAAAAAGCAGCTTTGAAACATACAAAAATGCTTTTAAAAAATATGTATATTGATATATCCACATGTGTACAAATTTTCCCCTTCACAGCAAAAACAAACGCAGGAAACTTTCACATGTCTGAGATTGGCGAAATAGTTTAACATCAGTGTTTGGAGTTCTTGAGTTCTGCACATTAAGTCAAATCTCCAGGAGAGAAAACATTTCACCTTCTAACCCCCTCTAGAAGAATAAAAATGCACTGAGACGCATCTTAAGTGCTTCTCAAATTAAAAACATGAAGGACAAGTTTCTGACGTTGATCTCAGTCGCTCAGAGATTAAAAGGGAGGGTTGAAAGCACTTACAGTACAGAAATACAGAGAAAGGGAAACAAAAAAAAACCAAACAGACTGATTTGGATCCACTTTTAGATGCGTTCTGTACACAACCCTTCCTAACTTCATCCTCAGACGGAGAGCACTGCTGCCCAAACCAACCCGACATGCAAACAAACCCCACGTGCATCATGTTTTTGCAGCTGGAATACAAAAAAAAGAAAACCCACTACAATTAATTATGCAACAAACATCCCACTCGCTGACTTTCAAAAATAAATTAAAAAAGACAAGTGCCAAAATAATTGCAATGTGTGCAGTTTACACACAGTTCAGTTTCAGGAATTGTTGTCATTTTCTTATTTAAATGTAATTCTTTTGTGTAATGCACTGAGGGAGGAAACAATTATCAAACCAAAAGCTCTAGTTATATGAAGTTTTCATACAGCCCCACAAACGTCCACCCTGTAATATCTGTAGGGGCTCGTATTTGGATCACAAAAGTCAATGTTTAAAACATGTCATTATATTAAAGAACAGAAAGGGTTAAGGTTTACCAATACTGTGCTTTTTAAGTGCTGTTTCTGAGATTATCTTCACAAACCTCGAGTGACTGAAGGTAGTGAGGACAGAATGAAGCTTTTCTGAAGGTTGTTTCCCAAAAAGGGTACATTACTCTGAGCCCATCTACAAGGTCCAATTTGGCGCCATCATGTGGCCAAAAGTATAAAAAGCAGCTTGAAACTACAAGCTTAAATGAATGGCTTCATAGTGGCTGGAGTCGACAGCTGTTTAATATTATGATTTTTTGATGACAAAAAAAAAATCACATTTAGCTGTAAATAAACATTTTGGAATCAATTGGGCTGCAAGTTCTCTGCCTCTATGATCTTATTGGTAACAACCAGTTTTTCTGGGAGATTATATTGTAATTTACATGCTTAAAGGTTTGTTTTAAGTTTTGTTTTCCATCCCCTGGGGATACAAGTGCCTATGAACTGGTAAACTGCATAAAACATTTAAGGCTGACTACATGTCTCATTATGTGCCCCTTGATGGTACGTTACATTTCGAGCAAAATTTGCCACCAAAACGCCACAAACTCAGCCAATGATTCACATCCTTATTAGAGCTGCATGATATCAGGAAAACCTATGATGTGAGAGAACAGTGCTTAATGTTATGATGGTATGACTTGCGATAAACAAATACACAAGTTTGTAGTGTTGTCTTTCTGCTCTGGGTTTAGGGCAAAAACAACACAGAAAAACCCATAATCGTTTCCATTCCAGCATTTTTTTTTTTAACTATGAAGAGATCCAAAATACAAATACATGGAGGGCTCCATTTGATTGGTGAAATACTTCCAGCTTCCATCTATGTGACAAAATGCATAAATGCAAACTTTTTATCCAACCATTTATTGCAATTTATGCATTTTTTTGGCAATATGCATATTACACACAGGCTGTTATTGCGATGATAAATTTTTGATGTATTCTGCAGCCCCAGTCCTTATAAACCTTTAAATCAGTGACCAAAACAGTGATTTAGCTTCAGCAACGTTCTGTCCAAATGCATTAAACTCCAACACTGTGCTGCTTTATTTTCCTACATGTTCCAGAGCTTCAGCTTCAAACGGGTCATCACTGCCTGAGCTCAGATTATTCAGGATTCTGACTAACCATTGGCATTTTGGGTTGTTTACAGGAGGCCGAATCTCTGCAATTTTTGCATTATAGTTTGTTTTAAAACTCTGCTCATCTTAATGTATGTTTTTTTTTGTGTGTGTCAGACATGTTAGCTTAGGAGGCAGTTTTCTGTTGTCTATAAGTTTGACCACTGTTTGGGATGTACTGTATAAATCTAAGACTTTGCATAACCCTAAAGGCAGAAAAATAAGATCATGTTCAGGTTTTAGCTAAGATGAGACCATCATTATGACAAATGGGGCAACGAGGAGGATTGAAATTTATGTTAAAGAAAATTAATGTTTTGTTTTGCTGTCACATGCTCTGAGAACACCATTTCAGGCCTGATAGTATTTTCACCCATAAAAGCAAATTAAAATAAATTCAAATGTGTTTTCAGAGCTTTAACAAGCTCATTAAAAGCTGTTTAAAGCAGCACCAGCTTTAAGCCCATTAAAATGGGAACTGAATATTTACTGTTTACTGGAAAAGATGATGTAGAACTTCAAAACTTCTCATTTTACATCAAACTAAAATTTATTTTGGCTCAAAAAGTAGCTCATGTTAGTTGTAACCAAACTGCTTCAGACAACTTTTTTCAAATTGGGACTGATGTGACAAAATGCATTTTCTAGGGGTGTAACAATACATGTATCTGTATCGAACCATTCAATACAGTGCTTTAGGTTCAATACACCCTTGTATCGAACAATACAGATTTTTAACATTTATTTTATCAACTTGTCTTCTGAAGATGTTGGGTGTTGAAGGATCAGTGGATCTGTGTTCGACTGCTCCACCTAGGCTGCATTGTGGAGCCCAGATCTACTGAGAAACCTGTTTCAGCAACATTTCATTCAAAAACTGCACTTTTGAGGTTAAACAAATGTTCACAGTTAATTCAAATAAATTACAATTTAAGAAGGGCATGGAAATTGCTCTTTTTTTGTATCGAAAAAATATTGAACCGTGAGAATAAAGTATCGAACCGAACTGAAAATTTTCCGTATTGTTGCACCCCTAGTATTTTCCTAATCAAGAGGGGGGAAATGACTAAAGAAAGATCTTATTTACTGTGACTGGCACGCAGCAGCCACTCAGACACAACCAGGTTGTAGAAAGAAACAGTGAATTCAGAAAAATAAACCTGCAGCAGACACGAGTACAGGAATCTGCTGTTATCCTTTCAAGCTCGACTCTCACTCCAAATGGGATATTTATACTGGTTAACCAAACAATAATGGCTTACACACTAAAAAGAAAAAAAACATCTATTATAAATCTTAATGCTTGAACTGGGTCTATGACCACTAAATAACAGGAACGATAACTTCCAGTTTCAGTCTTTGAGGATCTTTTGCACATCCTAAAGATTCAGCTGTGGCCTCGTTTTCTACAGCACAGAGCGGATGGATCTGCATCAACACCAACTTACAGCCAATCTTTACTCTGAAACTCCACACCGTACACCCACCCTCATCCCTCCACCTCAGCTGTGTCGTGTGCTAGTCTGACTTGTCCCCGTCCTCTCCTCTGGACGCTCTCTCCGCAGCGTCTCTGGCCTTGTCCTCCTTCACGGCCTGCGGCTGACCGTGGGAGTAGTTGGCCAGGATGGAGGAGAGGGAGAGCAGGCCGGAGCTGGAGGAGACGGCAGGCAGGGAGGGCGGGGTGAGGCCCAGGGGCAGCGGGGTCACCGGCAGGGTCAGGCCCTGGAGCTGGGACAGGTGCTGCACCTGGAGCTGTTGCTGCAAACAGGTGGGCAGGAAAAAAAGAGGCTTTAGACAAAAACATGCAGTGAACTTATAAATGCACAACAGCTAAAAACAAGTCAGTTTAACTAAAGAAATGGTTAATTACATCATCAATTCTAAAGAAGTTGCAACATTGTGTAAAAAAAACAAAAAACAGAATACAATGATTTGCAAATCATTTTCAACCTATATTCAATTGAACTCACTACAAGACAAGATACTTAATGTTCAAACAGATAAACTGTATTGTTTTTGCAAATAATCTCTCATTTTGAATTTGATGCTGCAACATGTTCCAAAAAAGCTGGGACAGGTGAAAGAAAAGACTGCAAAAAAGTTGAGACTGTAAGAAAAGTTGAGGAATCCTGTAAAAACACCTGTTTGGAACATTCCACAGGTGAACAGGTTAATTGGAAACAGGTGAGTGTCATGGTTGTGTATAACGGGAGCATCCCTGAAAGGCTCAGCTGTTCATAGGCAAGGATGCAGCAAGGTTCACCACATTGTGAACAATTGTGTGAGAACATTTACCAACAGAAAATTGCAAGGCATTTAGGGATTTTAACATCTACAGCAGGGCTATTCAACGAAATCACTCCAGGGGCCACAGTTACTCAAAGTCAAAAAGTTGGGGGCCAGACATCCTGAGGGTGGGGATCATTCTTTAATGGATATTAGCACATGGGCTCAGGAACACTTCAGAAAACCAGTGTCAGTGAACACAGTTCATCGCTACACCTCCAAGTGCAAGTTAAACTCTACAATGCAAAGCCAAAGCCATATATCAACACCCAGAAACGCAGCCGGTTTCTCTGGACCCGAGCTCATCTGAGATGGACTGACAAAGTGGAAAAGTGTCCTGTGGTCTGACGAGTTCACATTTCAAATTGTTTTTGGAAATCATGAACATTGTGTCCTCTGGGCCAAAGAGGAAAAGGACTGTCTGGATTGTTATCAGCGCAAAGTTCAAAAGCAAACATCTCTGATGGTATTGGGGTGCATTAGTGCCCATAGCATGGCTAACCTGCACACCTGTAAAGGCATACATACAGGTTTTAGAGCAACATATGCTGCCAACCAAGACGTCCAGGGACGTCCCTGCTTATCTCAGCAAGACAAACCCAAGCCACATTCTGCACGTGTTCCAACAGTGTGGCTTCGTAGTAAAAGAGTGCAGGTACTAGACTGGCCTGCCTGCAGTCCAGACCTGTATTGCATGGAAAATGTGTGGCACATTATGAAGTACAAAATACAACAATGGAGATCCCGAACTGACTTAAGTTGTTCATCAAGAATGGGAAAGAATTCCACCTCCAAAAATTTAAGAATTACTGTCCTCAGTTCCCAAACACTTATTGCTGTTAAAAGGAAAAGTGATTTAACACAGTGGTAAACATGCTCCTGTCCCAGCGTTTTTAGAACACGTTGCAGCCATCAAACTCAAAAGGGTGAAAATTTGCAAAAAAAAAAAAAAAACCAATAAAGTTTATCCATTTGAACAGATCTCGTCTTTGTAGTGAATTCAATTGAGTATAGGTTGAAAAGGATTTGAAAATCAATGTATTCTGTTTTATTCAGTTTTTACACAACGTCCTAACTTCATTAGAACTGGGGTTGTATAACATTTTATAACAATCTTGTGGTGGTGGAGTGGACAATATTTTGCTCATGCCTGTTAGAAAAAAATGTCATGAACTATTCGATGGATTTTAGTAAAACTTTCAAGAAATATTTAATCAAAACGTATGCCACAGACAAGTGACCTTAGAAAACTCAGATATAATTCAGTAAATTTTACAGATATTGTTTTAAGAACTGGTGTGGCAGTAGCCGAGTCTTTCACGATGTTATTTTTAAAGGCCTGGACAGAACGACTACAACCTCATTATTTCTCCATATAACATGATCTTAGTTTAAAACTCTTGTATGAAAGGTGGTGGGTAATATATAGACTCAGACACATCATCCTAATGATGGTGCCAGACTGAACATGTGGTGTAAACCTGTGGTGTCCTCACCCGTATGATGGAGTTCATCTCCGGAGGTGTGACCTGCTTGGCTCTCTCTATGGCACCCATGACTTGCTGTTGGTGCTGAAACAATCACATTTCATACAACACGAACGCTTTAATATCACTTCAGCTACCAGGCATGTGAGGAAGAAGCAAAACTTTCAGGTTTTTCAGTTGTACTACAGGTTTCACTGCTCAATTCCAATTTTTTGTTTGGATCTCATTAATTTACTCGATGGTCCGCGTAATAATTTAAATGCGAAACTCTTATCAGACTCCGGTGGGAACAGTGACCCGCAGAAGACGTGACATCAACACGTTGTGCTTACAGGAGTAAATATGGATGCTACACGTTAGCATGTGTGGATCCACTCTGAAGTTACGCAATCAAAGCTGATTAAATAATTATCTGCCATGTTTTGTTCAGTGTTCACATCTGATTTTGCAGCTTCCCACCTACTCTGGTGCAGAAAAAAAAAAAAAGTACTTCTGAGAGGGAAATGACATAATAGAGATGAGAAATATATAATCTGACAAAATCATGTGTAGATTTTCAGTCAAGGACACGGCAATTTAAAACTAAGACGAAGCAACAGGACTTGTGTTTTTGTTTAAAGTTGAAGACGTGCGGACTTCCACGCTTTAAACTGCACAACGTTGGTATCAGAAATATGAATATCTGGATTGATCCGTAAAACCCTACATCATCATGGGGGTAAAAAAAACAAAAACATCTGATCTGACTCACTTTTGTCTGTAGTGTGAAGGTAAGTTAAGTTCACATTTGAGTAAAGTAAAAATAACCTGAGACACACTTAGAGTGCTTGTGTCATTACCTCCTGTGACAGGTAAGGCAGCACCTGAGCACAGATCCCATTCAGCCTCTTCACTATTTCAGCCTGAAATACGTAAACACGAGGTCAGACAAGCAAAAATCACCAGATCTGCACTATTAGAAGGATCTTATGTTATTTACCTGTTTGTGCATTTCAATGTTCAGACCGTAGGACATTTCATAATACTGTAATACAAACAAAAACAACAAAACATGATAAACTTTTCTTTTTAGAGTTATAACTCAAAATATAGAATTATTTAGGAATATTATTATAAATACACTTTACACTTTAAAAGAGCAATTGGCAAATTTACTTTATCCCCTCAGCTTTTATTCACAGAAACCTTCAAAGCATTATGTTGATACATAATAATTTGGTTCAGTGTTGACCAAAAAAATGAAAATCTCCCAACACTGAGTGATAAATCAGAAGATAAAGATCTGCAGCATTATGTTGTCAAGCATCAATGCTTTACTCACCATGATGTAATGACGCTGCATCTCTGACTTTTCAGAGGCCAGTTTATCACACTCCAACTTCAAACTGGAGAGAAAAAGACAAATATTTAAAATAAAAACTGCTCTCAGTCAAAACAAATGTGAATCTTACTGAAAATCTACACCAGCATCCTGCTAATCTCTTAAGCATCTAATAGTGACACATAGAAGTCTCCTAATCTTCTTAAATATTCTTACTTTAACACCAAATAATAAAATCACAAACAACAATACAATTAACCGAAATATTCCTAGTCGACACCTAATTTGCAAAAGCTAAAATAACAACTGGGCAGCGGTTCACCACTCTGCAAATAACTACATCTAAAAATAGGCCCAATTTCAGAATAATGTTTCTCAATGGAAAAGTTTAAATATTACATCTACTGTTTATAATATCATCAAATGATTTAAAAAGTCTGGAGAAATCTCTAGGCTCAAAAGGACAGGGCTGAATGTCAATATTGGATGACTGATCTTTGGGTCCTCAGGCAGAACTGCATAAAAACAGGTTTAATTCTATTCCGGACATCATTCCATGAACGAAGGAACATTTCCACAAACTATTGTCTGTAAACACACAGCTCACCATGTCATTCACAAATACAGGTTAAAGCTCTATCGTGCAAAGAAGATGCCCGAAGGTAGAAACTTGTTCTGTGGTTAGATGAATCAAGACACAAAATTCCCATTGAGGACCAGAGACACATCTTTGGACTAAAGATAGAGACCCCCCCAGCCCAGTTCAAAACCCTGAACATACGCAGAACTGAACTCAGCATCTGATATAGTTACCTCGTTCCCCTGTGAATAAAATATAGGTTTAAGAGATTTGCAAATATCTGTTTTATTTTTATTTACATTTTACACAACACCTTTTTCAGAAGTGAAAATAAATTTGTATGAATGAGTCTGAAATTAATAACCAACAAATGACATTAAATTTCCACACCTCTATCCTCCTTTCCTTGCATCATTTGCCTGACTAGATCAATAACTATGAACTAAATAAATATCCATCAGGTGTTAAAAGTAAATGACTCCCATTGTTGGAGTGGGACTTGTTGGGTGTGTACCTGTGGTACTGTGCTTGGAGGAACTGGAACTCATCCTTGATCCGATCACAAGAGTCAGATGTGGTGAACTTCAGAGCTTGACTGGACTGAGATGACGCCTTGGGAAAGAAAGTGAAGACTCTGCATCAGACTTACAAAAAATATTTTTTTTACATTACTCAGGGGTTTGAATAAAGACCCCCCCCCCCCAGCATGTTTTATTTTTTAACTCTAAAACTAAGTGAGTGAGGAGTGGGGCGACAGATCTCTTGCAGATAGCTGGCTGTGTGTACACACACACACACACACATGTCTGTGCTGCTGCTCGAGGGCATTTTAATCAAAGTGTGCTCGAGTTTGTTTAAAAAAAACCCAGCAGCTTGACCTCGCAGATTAACCCTATGAGACAACAGCCAAACTGAAGTTTGGTCTAAACTCATCAGCGTTTTGGATCGCAGAGCCTCAAACAAGATAAGAAATGAAGTGTGTTGGCGTTAACGTAGTGGTTGAGTGCGGCGGTCTTAAAAGAAGTGATACGCAACATCTGTCACCACACAAAAGCACACAGTCTGTCGATCGAGGCAGTGTGTTGACATTAGTGTGAGCATGCTCATGCCAACCATATGCAAGAAACTGGTTATGTTTAGACTACATCTAAACCTGTAATCCAGCGTTTATCTGGCTCCCTAAACCTTATTACTCTCTAAATAAGTGGCACAAGGGCAGGAGGTTTCCCAGCTGGATTATGGGATTGAACAGAGAAGTAGTCATTCGGTTGCACAAAGGTCAACACTGCATGTGTAACTTTGTGTCTGCAGATATCATAAGACTTTTGTTCGTCTAAAAGCAAAAAGCACCCACTTGTCACAAGTAGAGGCGTGTTGATTTTATCAATGATCCAATAGGGGTGTAACAATACATCGATATATTGATTACATGATTAATGGTTCAATTACATCTAACAATCAATCCATACAATTATCCTATGCCCGATGTGGATTGATACTATGTCCATCTAATGCAATCATTTAGTAAGTGATTTAGATGAGCATATGGTATTGCATATAGATTGCAGACTTGTGAAATAAACTGATAACAGACTTTATGATAGAGAAGCATTGCATCGTTATCCAACAAATCAATATATCATGATTTACATCCCTATAATCCAATTAGGGAATAAAAAACAAACATTTCCTTCCCCTGCCATAAGAAAATTGGTTGTATTTCTTTTGGATTTAGTTCTAAATATATTTAAAAGGAACATTTGTTGCCTTTGGGGCATATTTTGAACTAAAAAATTGAACTTGTATATTAGGGCTAGGCAATGTGGCTTTAAAATGTATCAAAATATAAACATTTCACATCAGTAGATAATTACTGATGAGTTTTTTTGATTAACCCATTTGAAATAAGGACCAGGATGAAAAAGGGCAGATTAATACAGCCAAACTGGTGACGCGACTTTTCCTCTTTATCCACAATTTCCTGTTGAGCTGTTGCACTCATTTTCTCCTTTCTTTCCACGTTATTCTTTTTTATTTTTAACAGTTATGAGGCACGGTGGTGAAAAACGTGAAACTGCTACTCTGCATGTTACTCAACAGGTTGTTGCTAGCTTAGTTAGTTGATGCCACCAACCTTTCTTAGCTGGGCAGAGAGAAGTCGAGTGGCTAAAGCATTTCCTCTGCCTACATCCCCCAGAATGCCATGCGGTTCTGGATCCGAGTTCAGTGAAATTATCAACATTCTATTGGACAAATTTTCTGTTGATATTGATCATGTCTGTATTGTGATATATAGTATTACTGCCCAGCTCTATATGCCAACTTTTAAAAAATGACAAGAATTCTAACATGCTCTAAAAGAATGATTGTTTTATAATTAGGAAGATAATAAAGCTTTAGTCAGTGTCTGCAACTGTAGCTCAAGCACCACTGGATGGATTTTGTTTAAACATACATGTTTGTTAAAACTTACTAGCTTCAAAGTTTAACCAAAACAACTAAATCCTCAATCGATCTTAAGGCCTTGTCACACTATGTTTTACACAACTTGTGCCGAATTATGTAAATTTTGTTAAGACTAATTTACTCATATATATTGGACCTTAGCATAAAATATGTATCCATCTAAAAGAAACTTCTAGTAGATTTGTTTTCAATTCCATCATTATTGTTGGACAAAATTTTCATTAGTTGGCATAAGTCGTCTGAAACTAGGCCTTTAGCCTGAAACTCATGGAATGTAGCAGGCGATGTGCATTCCTTAAAAGAATGCAGGACATTAGTTTCCATAGGTTATGAAAATAATCAAATTATAATAGTTATTGTGAAAGCTGGCTATCTGTTAAGAACAGAAGCCCAATCTTCAGTTAAAAATAAAACATTTTCTCCCATTTGTTAGACTTGTTTTTTGATTCTATTAAGAGTGTAATGTTAAACTTTAATTTCATTGTTATGTTGAAGTTTTCAGCTTATTGCTGCTTTATGTTTGGCTGATATTTGTGTAGGAATAAAAAGGTGAATTTTCAGAACCTTATGCGTCACTTCTTTTTCTCTCCGGTAGAGCAGAACCAATTAGTAAAAAACAAAAAGTCATTTTAAATTTTTGGTTTGCATCTGCATCTATTGACTTCGTAAAGTTTGTACATTTATATAAACTGATATGCACCCTGGTTTTACAAGCGGAAGTAAATGACCAGCAGGACATTTATTGTCATCACCCAAGTTAGCTGTTTGAGTAACTATGCTAGCTAAAGACAGATTGTTAGCAGGTAAATGTTAGCAAAAGGGGTGTTACAGCTCGTATATACACCGCTTTAATGTTAACAGTGTTCATTATTTATTAGTACAGACGGTGTGAGGTGAGATAAAGAGATCTGGACTTGTTGTAGGAGATGAGCTGGAAGCTACATGCAGCCAGCAGCGCTTGTTTGGATCAGCTGCCGGGCTGCTAGCTAACGTTAGCTTCGGCTATGCTCCGTTTCCACCAGGGTTGAATTCGAGCAGCCAACTTACCGAGTGCCTGGATTGAGGAAACATCATGTCAGCAGCGCGTCTTGTCGTGTTTCCTTGGCCTAAAACGAACTACCAGGTTAGCTAACTAAGCTAGCCAGGTCCCCAGATATGATTAAATAACTGGAGACGCTATTTGAACTCAGTCATCCTTTTAAATTAAGACTAAAGCAGCGGGAGTCGTGGACAATCTTTTCGGTCTTTGCAGTCGCTGGCTAACGAAAAGCACCTCTCCGGGTTAACGGCGGCGTGTTTCGAGATAATAATGCTACGCCTCCCAGTGTGGTGAAGATCCTGGATGTTGACACACAAGCCCCTGACTTTCCTCTGCTGCTTTGAAGGAAAGAGCAACATCACCCGGAACACAAACCGAGCAGGGGAGGAGCGGGCGCCCCGTGTGACCAGAAGCTGAATTTCTGTGGGAGAGGCCGAACCACGGCCGGAGGTAGGGAACCTGAGAGACTGGGGCCGCTGGAAAAAACAGTGACACCAGGGGCCCAAAGGTCACAATGTCACTCGAGTTTTTTATTGATTAAATTAACTAAAGGGGAAAAAAAAGGTGTATGGTGTTTTTAGTGAAGTGATGATTATAAATTCTACCAGGAATTTTGCAGTGGCTCACTCAAAAATATTTATATAAGTGGGCTATGTGGGGGCCACTGAAAAACAAAAAACAGATCATAATTTCAGAAGATTTGTTATATTTGACAAGTACAGCAATACAAGAGTTAGGGAATCACCTTCTGATATAAGTCTACTTTAGTTAACTATTATTACTTGAGAAATTCACTGTCACTACTCATCTTATTGAAGTTTGCACTTTTCTATTATTAAAAAAATAGGTTTGAAATGGTTTTGTATTTTCTAAAACAGTAGTTTTCCAACTTAGCTTTCAGCCCACAAAATAAAAGTTGCAGAAAATTGTGTTCCCAGTTATTACTGGTTTATGTATGCTATGTTAAACATGGGCATAATAACAAACCTAATAACTATGAAACTGTTTTTATTCATTTACGATTATGTAATGTTTTGCAATAATTACGAAGAAAATATTCTATTATTTTTTTGCATTTAAATTGATGTCTGTAAATCATCTGGAAACCCTTACTTGATGTTTCATGTCCCACAGACGGGTCCCAACTCTAACTTTGGGAACCAGTGCTCTAAAACATTCAGTTATAACCCATATTTTTATCTTTTCTGAAAAATGTTCTTAAACATTTGCACAATTTTTCTTCCTTTTTAAGGTTCAAGTTCTCTGAGTTGCTTTCTATAAGCCAGTCACTTTTTGCCAATTAACTTTTTGAAATGTTTCTAACCTAAAGGGTTAAATTGCTGGACACCTTTTATGCCATTTTAAGTTAAAGTTAAATGAGGACTGATGGAAAAAGGACAGGTGAATTTGTTTTGGTCAAACGTTGTAGACGATGTCCAATCACAAGTGAGATCTCACAAGGCGTGTTTGCTCAAAATGTGTTATAGAAGACTCAGCTCCTACGACACTAATTCATAGCTCAACATTTGTAAAAAGTAACTGTATAGCTGTTTACTGTACACTAAGTTAGATAGGCTGTGCTAACCATCTTGAATTTGGTTTACTCCCAAAATCTCAGAAATCAGACATCATCCAATGATTACTTCTGATACTTTTATTAAAATGTATGATACTTTGCTAACAGTGTTGACATTTAACAGATAATTACAGTTTTAAGCAAACATGTTGCACAATGTTTAGTGTTCGGAATGTGTGGAGAATGACTTATGACACATTTTAACTCAAGATCTGTAAAACCATTTTGTTTCCAAACGTTAGTAAGCCGTGGTGGCCATCTTGTTTCAGGTCATCTCCATCAGTTCTAAAGGTTCGTCTAGTGATTACTTTTTGAATGTTTCTTTAACACCTAGCAGTTCATGAGATATGTTAAAAAAAACTATTATTGCTCAAAACCTTATTGAAATAGATGCTTTCCAAATGACTTCTGTTTTCAATCCAGGACGATTAAAGCCACTCACACACCATGAGCAAGTATAGGAACAAATTTATTTCAATTTAAAACAGATACCTTGTCATTATGTTTCTCTCTTAAAAGGCGGCAATGATCATAAGTCATGTTCATGTTTGAATGAGGATCAGGCAACAGTGGCTGAAACAAATCCATGAAACACTTAAAAAATATGGCAAGACTTAGGTAAATCAATAACAACAAACTGACTGAAACCCCTTCATGAAGGGCTCTATACTTCAGTGGAAACATCCAAGCCCTCAACATAAAACATCACATGCAGTTATTACAGTTTCTTAAAAAACAAACAGCAAATTATCTTTAAAATCTTCAATCTTAAATACAGAATAAAGTCTCTGAGTGAACTAAATCTATGCTTTTAGTGTCAGGTGAGTTTTAAAAAGGAGGGGGCTTCTCGGATGGTGGTCTGGTCTGTCTGATAGTGACCACAACATTGGCACTTAGAGAGAGCCTGGAGAAGGGTTGGCACACTCAGTATAATACATAGTTTACATTTTGGTTTACATAAAAAATAAAGAGAAAAATAACACTTTATAAACATCACTATGTGATTGACTTTCTGGTTTCATTAAAGTGAGGACAAATAAATCAAGTGGTCCTAAAATTATAGTGTTCTGGTGATGTTTTAATACAAGAAAGAAAGAAGGAAAGAAAAAAAAATGAACAAGCTGAGTGTCCAACAACTCCATACTGATGTCAAAGAAGAAGTTTGATTCCAATTAGTTTAGCAATGAAAAGGGGGACAAAATAAATATGACCACTTAAAAGGTCAAAGAATATCATCCCAAAACCTTATCTTACTTTGAGGTAACAAATAAATCAGTGTAGTGAAAAACAAAACAAAAAAACATTTCACTTGTTAATGCTGAAAAACACAGATAAGGAGCCTAAACTGTTTATTCGTCCTTTCCATCTCGTTTACGTTGAGGTAAAACACCACCACACAACACTGGACTGCGAACACACAACAGGCCCACACTGACAGCCACCCAGCCTTTCACCCTGTGCCAGAGTCGTCGAGTCAAGTCGGTGAAACGCCATGAAAACCAACACAGCTGCTGATCAAACACTGAGGTGTGTGTGCATACTGGCATCCTGATCACAGCTGCAGTCAGTCATCAGAACGTGGTTACAGTCACTTTAAGCAGACTAGATAGCATTAACATCATACTGGTGCTATTTTTTACATTTTAACCCAGTTAGTTTAAACTGGCAAAAAAGAGATAATTCAGATCTTATGAAGATCGGTTCTGTGGAAAGATGAGTCATATTTTACTTGTAGGTGGCTTTTTGGACAACTCTAGTTTAGCGAAAAAAGAGTTGGATTCTGACAAACATCGACGTTAACTGCTAATCTGAGTCGTCCCAGACCAAAGAGGGTCTCTGCTGGCTTAAAACATCTTTAATCTCAAACATTTCAACAGTTCATGCTAACGACTTTAATGTGTTACACCGTTATTACAGTAGAAATTTTCACACATGGTTGGGACTTAAGGTGAATTAAAGTTTATTCACCGCAAGTCCTGCAGTTGAAAAACACTCTGACTCAGACACTTTAGTTACAAAGACATTAATGCTGCTAAATCTGACCTTCAAATTCCTCATTTTCACCAGTCTAATAGACCTGCTGAGCTCACCTGTGAGCATAGTTTCCACTTTATGAACTTTTCAAAATAAAGCACGGCGGCTTCTTTATTTTATGAATGGAGGGTGGGTGGCGAATGTTTAAAAGAAAAAAACAACTTAGCGTGTCACTATTATGTGCCAGAAAAACAAACAAAAAGTTGTGATGTGTTGCATTAAGTCATCAAATTCAACAGTTTTACGTAGACATGGAATATTTAAAAATCCCTGCCCATCGCTGCTGCTGCTAGCACTGGTTACGGTCCTAAATAACCATAAAATTATATGTAAATAATGGTGCAAGGAAACACGGTTTATGAAATTGTGTTTGCGTAATTCACTGTGAATTTTGTCCAAACTGAATGTTTTAAGGTTGTAGCAACGACTTTATTCTTAGGTTGCTGTTAGCACATCAAACTCCATTCTGAGGTTGTTTAAAAAGATATCTACAACAGATATTATTTCTTCATTACAGAGCCCTGTTTTGAACTTTAGGTATTTAGCTTTTATTATCTTAATTTTTGGGGTCTGATTCTAATAATGGGGGCAAATTTGTGCTCCTACAAATGTGATCAAACACGAAAATCTATTTAAAAATAAAAAAAAGGGCAATATGTTTACAAAATATAAAAGTTCCTACTCCATGCATGTTTCTTGATGCCACAAAAGCAGGGATGTCAATTAGGTTTAAATATGCAAAAAAATAAACACCAGTATGATCCTAAAAATATTTCTTGGCTATTAGCTACAACTCAAATACTTGGGGAGTCATGCAATACTCGTCTTGGTAGTAGTGTCTTTACTAATAAAGTGTTTTCTACACTGCATGAAAAATTACAGGCAATACTGTGATACGGATGCGAAAAACAAAATTAAAAAAGTAGCACATATTGGAGAATGTAGTGAAGAAATGCTTAAAGAAAATGTCTTTAGTGTTGGTAAACTCGCTCTACTTACACACCTTACATGTGTCCTAATACCCTGCCCTAAATGTTAAAAGCACAAACTGTAAATAATCTCTTTAGAAACAAGTATTAGCAGTGGATGACTTGGTTCACTGTGGTCCTGTACTCCACTCCCCACCGTCGGATGCACTGTGATAGCCCTTAATGAGGATGAAAGGTAAAATATCTGTAAAATAAATTTCATGTATGAGACCCAAAAAAAAAAAAAGATATCTGCACTTCACTGGCACTATTCAAAGCAAGCGTCAAAAATTGGAAAATTAACTTTTTTTGTGTGTGTTTAGTTACAAATCGCAAGCATGGACCAAAAGGTCTTCAATCACTGATTTAAGGAAAAAAAAAAAAAAGAAAAAAAATGTCCACCTATGTTTGTACTGTACATTTTTTTCTAGGTATTTAATACAGCGCTGCATCTATAACCCGACAAGAAAAATATTATTTAGAAAAAGAAATAAAGTTCAAGGACTCCTAAGAAAAACAAATATGGATGAAAATGTGATGGCAAGTACGACTGGAAATGTCTATAAGAAATAGAAAGCAGAGATAAAGTTCTTACTATACCGGACATTCACTTTTTTTTTTTTTTTTTTTTTTTTTTGTGTTTTGTTTCGATTTTTTTTTTTTTTACAGCAGTTCAGACTCAAGTAAGCTCTGCCATGAAAAAAGGCCCATTTCAACATGACAGAATCACAAGCAGTCAATTTATCAACACCTTCATCCTGGTCCATAAATTATATAAATTAAAGAGAGAAAAATTATTTATTTACTTTTAAAATCAGCTCACTGTGAAGTTTTTTTTTTTTCCGAACCAGCTGTGGTTCATTTTCACTTTGGAAGCAGAGCTTGTTGCAGGAGTGCGGCGCTCTGAGGCGTAGAGGAACACGTTTTTCTCCCCGCCAGTCGCCCCTTTGTTTCCTCTGCACCGCTTCTGTGTAACCCTAATAATCAAGTCAACAAAATCCATAATCACAGTATCAATACTACCATAAATTCATAGGAGAAAACTGTATGCTATAAAGTTATTTTTTGTTGTATTTTAAACCAAAGATGGTGTACCACAGAGCACTTTTGTACACAAGTGTTTGTTTATATATTTACAAATAAACATATGCAGACTTTAGAGTGTTTAGTGTAAAAGGCTCATAACCCCCGCCCCCCACTTTCTTCTCATTTCACAACAGCGCTCGATCTTTTGTTAATAAGCAAAGTGACTACATGAAAGAAGAACCCCCCCCCCCCAAAAAAAAACAAAAAAGAAGCACATCCTGATGTAATGGATGACGACGTCACATCAGGAAGTGATTCTGATTAGGAACGGCTGAGTGACGCCGAGTGGTCAGAGATTTCAGAGTGGGTTCTGACCGCGGCGCACTCTCCCCCGCTTCCCCCAATTGAGAGTGCAAACGGTCTAAAAGCTGGGCCTTCTTACCCACTAGAGTGTGTTGTGTGTACTCAACATCTGTGTCGATGTAAACAGATGTTGCTGTGGAAGATTGTTCCTGTAAACCTGTACAGGAAACATCTGGAGGAGGGAAGCATGGGATTAACATAAAAAAAAATACATATCTTAAAGATTACATGTGTCAAATAATTTTACAGTTGCTTCACCCCGCCATTTCATTCAGCTGATTTTTATATTATTTTTTCTATTTCTGATCACCTCTTCGTTTAGCCAGTTTGTTTAATTACATGTTGGAACAAATTTCTATCCATAAAAATCTGGTTAAAAAATCTCAACAAACTGATTTTTCTAAGCTAATTCTCACCCCCCTTAGTATTTTGTAAGTGCTTACTTCATAATATACACTCGTGTTGTTTTTGTGACTGGGATGCTCACATCGGGGGTACATTCATAGGTGTGAGGAGGAGACTAAACCCTCAGCTTGGTCTGTTTAGGATTTTGGTGTACGCGACCTCACATCCTATCCAGGTCGCTCAGAAGCATCTCGTTTTCAGCACCGATGGTTCTCAGATGATGTCGGATGATAGAAGTTCCTTCTGCGTTAGTGGGAAAGGAGACGACGGAGAAAGAGGTGGCCTATTCTGTGGGGTGGGGATTTGATTATTTACCAAAATTTGATTTCTCGCCAGTAAAAGCTGCCCCTGAACAGATGCAAATGCCACAGAAACACTTCCAGTCTCTGTTTGGCCAAGTGGGGAAAGGTTTGTTTGCCAGATGAAATGTGCCAGAGCCAACAGCCGGGGCCAAATCTGACACGTGGAGCAGCTTTGTGAGCTGAGGACTGTGACACAACAAGCTGCCGAGAGAAGAATAAGGAGGGAGAGGCTTTGGTTAAAGAAGGGCAACGTTTGACTGAAGGAGGATCTGTGAATACACCGTACTGGGGGTGGGGGTGGGGGGGAGAAACAGCAACAGTTCTGTTTGTGTGTGAGAGCCGGAGTAGTGTGCTGCGGGATGCATGTGGAGTTGACGTCATCGTCCTACAGAGCAGGTGCCCGTTTTGTGCAATGGAGGAGGAGGATGTGCATCGCGCCTCGGGGAGCCCTCACACCAAGTTGTACTCTTTGAGATTGAGCTGCAGGATGGTGTCTTTGACAGCAGCAAACACGAAGCGGATGTTCTCAGTGTCCGTGGCACAAGTGAAGTGGGAGTAGATGATCTTGTCGCTGTCTGGGTTCAAGTCCACAAACATTTTGAGGATGAACTCCCGCGCTGCCTGAGCATCCCTCTGAGGACCTGAAATGTCGAAAACATAGTTGATGTTAGGATGAAAATGAGTTACAGAAGTCAGGAGTCGGGCTGGGGAAATGACATCACCCAACCTTGGACAACCAGGGGATTTGCTAAGTGACCACGCTAATTCCTATTAGCTCTCAAAGGAAATGATGCAAATGATTTAATCTACTACCAAATCAAATTTTAACTCAATTTCTGTAAATTCGACTGAGTTATAAACATTTATGTTTTTAAAGGTTGTGGCCTTGAATCAAATTGACTGATTACTTTCTGCAAGTTTCATTCACTAACAAATTTGAATGGCAATCTGGTAGGTTTGGGCAAAATTGTATCGTCAGAAAAACCGTCACCGATTAATATTTGTTGTTACTACAATTAGTGCCATGTACAAAGCGGTCTACCAAGGATTTCGGTAGTCTGCTTGGTGCTCTTTCCTTTCCTCCTTTAAAACAAATGGATCGTCTACTTTTGTCAAAGTATTCACTCTGTCTCTGACTGTTTTTATCCTTCATCTCTGACTTTGAGCTTCCCTCCTCTCCCTGAAATGCTTCTGATTGATCCATCTTTGTTTACCCGGCTCCATCTCCATCAGCTGCAGCTCCATGTTTAAAAATCGCCTCATTGTTTTGATTTAAACATACTAAAACGGACCAAATGCTAAAATACACCCTAACTATGAAATCCAAACACGCTAAATATAAATCTTTCAAATCTCATTGCTCTCCAATTACACCGTTTCTCCATCGCTGCCAAACTTCATAGAAATTTGGCGCCTTTTTCAGTTTTAATGTAGATTTTTTGGTGCTTGTCAAAGAATTTCAGCCCTTTGAAGTCTGCACTTTGGGCACAAATTGAAACACATTCTTAAAGAGAGCATGTCTTTCCAACTAGAGCAATCTAAAAATCAGTCATGTGACTACAACACACCAGACTATCGTCATATTAATCTGCCAAATGCCACAATTAACAGTGAATCATTTTTTTGCCTATATCGCTGAACCATACAATCTGGCTCACAAAATTACCTTTAATTTGTTAAAATAGTCCTTTCAAGGGGAAAGAAACAAGTACAGATTAACTCACCATCAAATTCAGGAAAATAATCCACCAGGTGCGAGTAGGAGATCTTCTCCTCTAACAAGTCCTTCTTGTTGAGGAACAGGATGACGGAGGAGTTTTGAAACCAGGGGTAAGTGATGATAGTCCTGAACAGAGCCTTGCTCTCCTCCATACGGTTCTGAGGCACAAAATAAGGAATTGGGAATAACATGATTAAAGCAGTTCATATTCAATTTGCAGAAACACTTTTAAACATCAATCTGAGCGCTACTGGGATTAAGTCATAAAAGAAACGTTTACATTTCTTCACTCACCTCGTTGTCAGACTCCACCAGGACCTGGTCATACTCACTCAGGGCCACGAGGAACATAATAGAAGTGACATTCTCAAAGCAATGAATCCACTTCCTCCTCTCTGACCTCTGACCTCCAACATCCACCATCCTGATGGGAAGATTGCAGTTAAGAGGGAACATGCAACAAAATAAGCCTGGGTGGTTCTGTTCATTTTAAATGAGCTTCTGAAAGTAAACTTGTGTATGATCGACGTTCACGTTTAACCGCTTTTGAATTTGTTACTGCTTCTTAAACAAACATTTAGATTAATTAAAAAAATTAAACCTGACAAGTTGAAACAAAGGTTTGTAATTTTCACTAGTTCAACACGTTCCTAATGAGTCTGAGTACATTCTAAGTGTACGAAATGTACAAGAAACAAGGTTCCTACATGTCTTAAATTTTCATCCAAATCTTAAGATTTATTTTTAATCATTTAAGCATCATTAACATCATTTTTAATAATATACCAAGCTTGTAGTCTATGTTAACGTATTTATATTTGGTAGATTTTTATCCTCAATTAAAAATATATATATTCAATGCATCTTGAATCTCTGCTAAAGGTGTATTTTTCCCTAAACGCTAATCTGTTTAATAATTTTTGAACAAATAAAAAATGTAAGTTTTTTTTGTCTAGACAAATTGTTTTTCTGATAAAAAAAAAAGAGAAATTCCATTTGCTTTACACGCAAACCTGCCTAATTTCTTTATATGTAATTAATTACATAATTATTTAAGTGTCCCTACATGCACCTGTGAATCCTCATTAATTATACGAATACATTTGTTTTCTTGCACCAACAATATTAAGTATAAAGATGAGGCAGCCTAAAAACTAAGTTTGATTTGCAAGCTGTTTTTATGTCAGGATGTAGTTGTGTATACAACTAACATTATAGTAAATATGTTCATTTTTTTTATTTATAGCTAATAATACTCTGCTCACTACAGCAACCTAAAAAATATAATTTTAAGAGAATGCAATAGGTTACAAAGTCTGTAAACTCTAAAGTTTGTCCATGGTCTGTTTTCTATTTTATAATAAAAAATGAAATAAAATAATAATAATAATAATAATAATAATAATAATAATGTCTTATATATTTTATATAGCACTTTTCTAGACACTCAAAGATGTTTAACAATAATCATTAATACACATTCCCACACTGATGATGGTAAGCTACATTGTTGCCACTGCTGCCCTGGAACATATATGTACGATATAAGCTCAGACCTGGAAAATACTAAAATTGATATTCCCACTTTTCCAGACTCTGTAGGAACCCTGAATAAGAGTCTAAAAATTCAAAAGCAGCTGACTCATTAACTGTGTGAGCAGTTTGATCACTTCATAAAATTATACCAGCTCAGTTGAACCTATCGGACATTAGGTCTGTGTGTGTTTGTGTGTGTGCGTGCATACGTGTGTGTGTGGTAACAGCAGAAAATACTTAGATTTGTCAGCTTTTGAAATGAAAGACAAAGGAGGAGCTGAAAAGTGGGACACAGGACAGACAGAGGACAAAATAAGACGAGTTCAAACTGTTGTGAAAGTGATTTTTTAAAAATGAGCCATAGAATTAGTAGAAAGAGTCAGATCAGGGAGGAGCAGTAAGCAAGGTTTATATCACTGATCACACTGAAGAACATCCAAAGGGTTTCTGAGCCTCTCCTTGACAATGTCATTTCTCCATCTGGGACTTCAGGTCCCAGTTTCATTAAGCCTTCATTTGGCCCAAACGACTTAGTAAAAAATCTCTCAAGTTACAAAACTTCAAAACTTTTCCAGTCAAAGAGAAGAACTGACAACATTAGAATTAAAAATCTTGTTTTTTAAATTCTTCCCGTCTTCTAGATTAAAAAACATGTCCAGGCTGTCAGAATGCATTTATCCCTGTGTCTGAGCCACAAAATCAGCCATGTTTCATGCAGCAATGGTGCCTCCTAGTGGTGGCCCAGTCCACTGTGATCCACAGAGACCCAGGGCCAATACAGGCACTGCAGGACCTGCTGCCCAAAATAACATTCCTCCACAGCGGAGAGGACGACCTCGTTTCTTGTGACAGGCGGGGAGGAAAGGAGGAGGTGACCCACTTACAGAGACCGGGCACCAGAATGTAGGACTTCATGTTCATTTGTGCTTGGGTTCTGAGTGTGTGATTGTTCCTAAAGGCAGCAGGTAAGTAACTAAAGAAGCAACAACTTCAATTATTGGTTGCAAGGAAGCATTTAGAGATGTAGACAAACAAAATGTTTTCATTAATGAGGGATAGAAAGATGAATTATATGGGGAATCGAAAAAAAAAAAATGATTATCTTATGTGAAACCACAAAGGGACGCAGCTTCAACAGGCATCTTTCTACCTGAAGATGATGCTTTGCAAGTCGAATGGGTACTCTATGATTCCTGTAGTAGGGATGCGCACTCTGAGTACATCCTGCTGAGTAGGAAGATAGTTGGGATCGGAAATTCGATCCAGATCCGAAAGATAGCTACAGGAAGGCCATCAGGAAGGAGGGAGAAATAAAAGGGGGAAGTGGGGGGAAAAAAAGACAGGAAAACAGTTATATAAAGCGTGACAGGAAATTACAGCAACTCTCTGCAGTTCCAGGAAAGCGCTGATCAGTCCTGTAGAAGACGATTCACAGAGGAGCTAAGAAACAAACAGGGTGTTAGTTTGGCTCTACCAGCACTCTTTGCACAGACCCATTACATTTTTTGAGGTTTGCCATCAACTGTTGCTTTATTTTGAAGTGAAAATGAAACTGAGGTCGAGTCATTGATGGATTATGGTGCAGAGAGTGAGGTGGCAGCAGCAGTGACTTCAGCAGCCTTTGTATCGACCAAAGGAGGATTGGACAAGTTTAGCATCAAATATAGCAGGAAATTTTAGCCTTCCTTTTATTTTGAAAGGATGCTTTAAATTAGATTTTTTTTTACTTTGAATGGAATAGTGAGGTAATTTGTTGAAGTGATGCTGTGCCAATTAGTTATCAGTTCATCAGTCATGGAGAAAAGGGCAGAAGCTGTTAGCTAGCCATTAGCCTAGTTTGGATGAAGACGTCTGCCCTGTTCTTCATTCTCTGGGCTCCATGAATGATAACTACTGAGATTTATTATCTCACAGAACATCACATCAAAAATGACCTGACGATCCGTTTAAACAGCGCTACCTGTTTCACCCATTTTCAAAATCAGTTCCTGTAGAATCTTTGATGTTCTTGTCTAATCTTTCTTTATCTGTTTTTTTGTGGCTGCTCTCAACACGCTTTAGTGCAGCATGTCTGGCCTTCTGCCAACACACATCTCAACACAAACCACTGATATCTAATCACATTAACTGCATCATTTTCATTTACCTCCTTAGAAAAACTCAGTCTACTCAGAATTAGAACTTGGAGCAATTAGCAGATTTTGAATTTGTGTCTCGATGGCAAAAACAGGAGACAGATGATCATCAGTGGTTTATGTCTTCTACCCACAGTGGTGCTGCAAGTCCTGGTGGCTTTGGGGGAGGGGGGGTACCTGAAGATGACGTTCTCCAGGTCAAACGGGTACTCTATTATACCCGTGGTGGGAACACGGACCCTCAGCACATCCTGCTGGGTGGGAACATAGCCCGCTGCAGTCACACGGTCTATATCACTAAGGTAACTGGAGATAAACATGAACAGTGGATAACACTGAAACCAAGACAAATTCTACGGTTCAGTTGTACTTTTCCCCTTACACACACACAAACCCACACACACACACACACACACACACACACACACACGTTTGCATTTCTATCCTTTTTAGAACCGTTCATTGACTTCCTGTTCGTTCTATTCTTTCTAACCCTGATCCTTTACCACCCCACCAAAAGTACATACCTGATCCTAAACCTAACCTGAACTCAATACACACCTTAGTCCTAAAGCTAACCCCAACCCAAAATTGAGTTTTACCATATAAGTACTGGTTTTGACAAGGTAGGTGTGTATATCAGAAACGGTCCTAAAAAGGTAACAAATACAAGTACACACACACACACACACACACACACACACACAGAGAAAATACAGATGTAACATTGCACATACATACATACATGCTTGCAAATTTAAAGCAAAATTTAATTGTAGTACAGGAAGATCACCACCAGAGGACACTATAAAATGACTCAATAGCTTTTAGCTGTGTGACCAG
>JARVJO010000173.1:3994594-4011970 GCA_031762555.1 Cynodonichthys magdalenae | reverse complement strand
GTGTGACCAGAGGGCACAATTCAATTTGAACTTAAAGCAAATATTGCAACTTAAATTTTTTACATAAAATAAAGACAAAAATGAAAACAATAAAGTAGGTTTTCACTCAGAGTTTCTCAAACATTTCGAACTTACAAAAAGAAAAAAAAAATCATCGGCTGATGTAAAACAGCTTAAAAGCCGATAGAGTACAACTAATACGCCGTTTTACCCTTTTATTGATACTGTTCTTAAATATTTTGGACAATTATGGCAGAAACATGCTCTCGGCAGTAATTCTATAAATTTGATTTAATGTTTTTTTTTTTTTTTATTCACATTGCAGTCCCAACCACAAGGTTGAAAACCACACTTTTTGCCTAAACATTGTCAAAAAGCAAAGTAGTAAATCTTTAATAATTATTAGCGGATGCTCAAACAGACAGTTTTACAGTAGCTGTTTGAATCATTGTAAACTCTTGGAATGCCACACATATCTCTTTACTGTAATATGCCTCAATGGCATGCTAAACATCTAAAGAGTAGTTAATTACTAAATAATCGCCAAATTGTAACGTAATGTACACGAGTGCTGTCATGTTTCAAATCTTTTATTTACACCTGGTAGTGGCTGTTAAGTGGCTCCTGTGCTACTCCACCCAGCATCTGTTACAAAACCAAAACTGAAATTGTACACAGATTAATACACACTTGGACGTGCACATACAAGCTGCCAACAACCGCAGATCTAAACACACCTCAATTAGTCTGAGTATTTACATCTTACTCCCTCTGTGAAAAAAACTCAGCCACACATGAAACACAAGAAGAAAGAAGTAAAATGTATTTTTTTTTTCCATTTTGGGGAACTGACTCCTCAGATTTCACTTACATACTTAAACTAATTGAAACTAATATTCCTTGAAGGAATATATTTTGCCAACCAACTTGTATGCCACGATCTGCTGAACTCAGTATGTTAAGAAGAGTATCAGCTACTACCACAACAACCTTTTGCTTAATATAAATAATCTGGACTGTGGCCATTTTTGTTTATGCTATGGTTGATTAGTCTTGTCATCCATCTTGAATTGGGTTGACTCAAGAAAGCAATCAGCTGTAGAGACACGTCCAATGATTACTTCGTTCATGACATAATTTGCTAAAAAGACAAATACACACAATCATGGCAACAGGTGATAATATATAAAATGTGTTATTGCCAGAAATATTCCCCTATATTTAAACATAGTCATAAAATAACAGGATACAGGTTTGGAAACAAGCCTTTTCCCCATCACTAGCTATCAAGGAGTTTAATTTGAAGAATATGAATTCATCAAAATAAACTGTAGCAATGTTATTGCAAATGTTTTAGTTTTATATACAAGATTAAAAATTACAAGTGATAAACTGAAGTTCCCAAACCAGCATCAGACAAGTAACCAAAGTAAAAAGATAAAAAAAAAAAAAAAAGACATCCACAGACCATAAATAGTGTTCTCAAACCCTAATCAGACATCATACCCACTGTTCCTAAAAGATTTTAAAAAATGGACAGACGTACTATTTAGTTGAGTCAGAAAGCTGGTACTCTCTGCGACGGTCGTAGGACTCTTGAATGCCCGGGTCAGCCCACAGGCTTTTAATAGCTACAACATAGTGCTGGTCAAACCCGTTGATCTTCTCAATATCCACCTCCTTCACAATCATGGCGTTGGCCTGAAACCACACGGGAAAAAAAATAAATAAAATAAGCGATATAAATATAAAATAAAATTGGTATGAAAGATGACAAAAAATCAAGAGGAAAAACAGAAAGATACAAAATGCCTTTAGTAAACCTGAAATAGACGGTGTTCATCTTTCCATCTCTATTGCTGTAGACTGATAGATCAATAGACATCTGTCCTCACTGATTAAGCAGTCAAGCCCAAAAGATTTAAGACCCTTAAAATGTGAAATTGTTTTTCTTAAAATTGAGAATAAATTTGTGTACCAGATGTTTGTAAGACTTCTGTTGACGCTTTGTGACAGTTTATCACAGAAGATAAATGTTAATTCTAAAATACTGAGTTGTGATGCAAACTCTTCATGAGTTAGTTTTAGTTGGTAAAGTTAGTTTGGCAGTTTAAACAAAATATTGAAAAATCTTTTAAGCCGACATCCTTTCAGTTTGATTATGTTAGATAACATGTTAGAAGTAATATTAAATGTATGAATGGAAGAATTCTTACATATTTTCATAATAAAGTTCAATACTTAAAAAAATGAAATCACCAAAACTTTCCGTTGAGTATTTCTCGATATTTAAAGGTCTAATCTTTACACAGTGGTACTTTTATTATTTTAAATATATAATAAAAAAGGACAACAAAAAAAAACGAGGTCTCAGTTATAAAACTAAACCATCGAAAAACCATTTTGACCCAAGATCAGCAGGAGGGGTTACATAATGTTAAACGGTATTTCTGCTACTTTTTCTTAATAAATATTTTCTGCACAACTCAACCCATTTATGATGTTGCATACAGGATATTTTTACATTAATGGCCACAAAATACAATATACAGGAATCAAGAGGTAACAGGGGTCAGAACTTACGCGGTTTTGATCATATTTGAACGGGATCTTGAGGGTCTCCATGGCACGGATCATGGCCTGCATGGAGGTGAAGATGTTTTGGTAAACAAGACGAATGAAGCCCCTCTTATCTTCATCTGAGTAACCAGCACCGTGAATGATCCTCATCTGTTTGATGAAGGTGCTTTTGCCACTTTCTCCCGTACCTAAAAAAAGGGCACAAAACACAGAAACAGACGTTAAACAAAAGGAAAAACTGCTCAGATTATAAGGCCAAAAAACTAGAATCTGGACCATCAACACACTCATCCAAACCATTCAGTTGGACTTGGGATTTGTTCTTTAGGCAAAAAGTAAATGGTAAAGTAATACAGCCTGAAAACAAAATAACATTCAACTGAGGGGAAAAAAATAGTTTTGGTGATAATTTAAAAAAAAAAAAAAAAAAAAAAAACAGTACACAAAATAAAAGCTTTTTTATTTTTACAAATTCTTCAACTCCATCAGTCTTTGGACTTTTAGAGTTCCTTTGATCGCCTCGGCTGTAAAGGAGGATTAAATTAGTTTAGTCTATCTTTCAAAATAGTTTGAACTGAACAATGAGTGATATACGAAAACTATGTGAAAATTTGAAAACTAATATTTTGTAGAGTACAGGGAAAAATATTGCTACAGACAGACAAATTCCTGTATCTCTTTCTTTTGGCCTAAAATTCAATCCATTCATTTCTACTGCATGATACATTCAAAAATGAATTGCTGGAGTCCAAACAGTCCCATGCAATAGTGTCTTCATTAATGTTGTGACGACAGTTTTTCCCTTTATTTGTGAGTCCTACTTGGCACATAGTGCATTTGGTCTGAACACCTCATTTTTTGTTCCTTACTCCTGGTTGATTTCTTGTTTGTGAACATTATACACAAGTAAATAAATAAAAAAATCTTACATGCAACTTCTGTGAAAGATATAAAAATAATCAATATTTATAAAAGGGAATAGTGCCTAAACCCAAACATGTAAAACAGTAACAGTAATTGTGTAGTTGTCAAAGTCCATATATCGTTGTACTATAAAATGACCCCAAAGACACTACCAAGACATTTTTGTTAACAGATATTTTTTCCTACATGTATATACAGTACATTTCTGAGATTTGTGAGGGTTATGTAGTTAGAACACTTGCAAATTATTCTTTGGATGTGGTGAAAAAAAAATAAAAAATCAGTACGGCATGGCTCTGCATTCTTTTTGAAGCGCAGAAGAGATGAAGATTAAAAGTCCCCGAATTTTCCCTATTAATTGAGCTCCTCCTTTTTTTTTGCTCAATGTGAACACAGTTGAAAGAAATATTTTATGGTGCGGTGAACGCAAACTGTGCTGGTGATGAATTAGCTCTGCAGTACAATGAGGGCATCTGATGGAGATAATGACTGTACAGAAGAGGATTTACAGCTCCTCAGATGAAAAATAACATTTTGCTACTTAAGCTCCCCCCCAAAAAAAAGTTCTAAGAAGAAATCCACAAATGACTGAGGCCGTGAACTCTGAACCACAAGTTTGTGGGGCTTAACAGATACCAGCATTTTTACCAGTATTGTTACTTGTTCAAAATGCCCCAATACCATAAACTGATACCAATTTTACACGTAGACATTCACATTTTATTTTAAAGAGGCGATATCCTCTAAAGTCAACTCATGTTTTGTTTGGTCTGTGATCTATGGTCATCATTCGTAACTTATATTACGATCTGTGTTCTTTAGTTGGCTTACACCACATTTTAGTAATAAATAAAACAGCTTAACATTGACGTGTGTGTCTGCGAGTATGACAGGGAAATACTGAAACGTCGCCTCTGTACTCGCACCGCTTCTTCAGAAAACGTACTTTCTGTTGATTTTCAAAACCGATATTTACTTGTGTTTTGTAGATGAAGACGTGTGGAGCTACAAGATTTAAACCGCACGACTCGAGGTTTGTGTCATTATTATACTTGGATCAATCCACTCACCCCCACCTTACTGATGTAGAAGATGAAACGAGACATGAGCGTTCCTACCGAGGTCGCTTTGAAAAACATATGAATCCAATTTAATACTAGGTTTTAAACAAAATAATGTGTTTTTATAATCAATGTGTTATGTTTAAGTTTTAACTCAGTATGTACTTGGTATTGGTGAATATTTGGTTTGAGAAAAACTGGTATCAGGACACCCTTATTAAGAATGGTTGTTTTACTGTAATATCAATTTGTTTTGTAACATTTTTCTGGTTAAATTATTTGAAAATTTACTCTTTATATTTCTCCAAGGTTTATTGTTCCATCATATTCATACTTTTTATCTTTACCAAGACTTCAAAACTACATCTGGTTTCAAAGACATGAAGAGGAGATGAATCAAAACGATGACGTAATGACGAGCTCCAAACATCCAACATCTAAAGCTCAAATAAGTCAGTTTCAGACGTTATAAAAATCCATCTGCTGAAATTCCAAGCAGATTAACTAAACATGTTAGGATGACAAATGTCAAAGCTTCTTTGTTCGATGTCAAAAAGCAACTCGACTGTTTGGAAATTGGACAAACCAAAAATGCTTCTAGGAGGTTGAAGAGAGATGACTGGAGGAAGGAAAATATGAGAAAACTGAGGGAGGATGATTGAGACAACATGTCCTATATTCTGGACCACATCCTAAAATGTGACAATCTGCTTCATTTTCTCAGTGATCCTCTACTGCCTTTCCTAGTCTACATTTAATTTTTAAGACTTAGGCATGTTATAAGACATTTATGAAAAGTAGTGTTAACAGAAATCTGTTTCAACGATCACTTCTTGGTGTGAAAATAACTACAGTATTTAGTAAAAACTGTTTAAGCAGTTAAAGATCCACAGTGATTTATCAGCCCTACATATTGCCTACAAACATCACCTTGAGGGAATGATAAGAAAAATAATTAAAAGCTGATGGCTTGTCGGTCCTCAATCATAACAAAAAGGATCCAGAACATCCATAATATCTGCAAAACAGAAAGGGAAAGACAAGGATGAAAAAAAAAAAAACACTCATCTCACTACCACCTACATTCAAGGTTTTTGAAGAGCAGCCATATTTCTGTTACCATGGCAACCCTCCTCTGTCTCACTCGTGTTTTTCATTCCTCCGTGTGTGTTTTTTCTTTCCCCTCGTCTTCTTTTAAACCCCTCCCATCCGCCCCTTCTCTATGCTCTTTTTCGTCGCAGACAGTAAATATAACAGAGAGCCCCATCAGGCTTGCTCTGTGCTCTGCATTCATCGATGTACCGCGAAGAAGAAGGAGCCCCGAGCTACTCAGAGATTTGTAGGAGAGAGGGAGGGAGGGTGGGTGCTGTGCTGTGCTGGGGTCAGTAGCAGGTTGCCAATGATAGCTAGCTTCCCTGCTCATACAAGAAGAAAAAAAAGGTTGGGGTAGAACACCAAAGGAGCTTCTTCCAACAGACTAGTTTGATTGCATCATTGCAGCAAGGCCTACAAACTGGTTCTTAATAGAAACAGACAGTCCTGCAACTATAAAATGAAAGACTGGTATTGTTTAAAGGATTACATGTCATCTACCAACTTTCACCTTTCATGATCACCACCTTAGAAATAACTGCATTTTTATGTAATATTTGACAAGTGTTGCACACATGTGGTGAATGACTTACCTAGTACCACATCAAATTGTCTAAAACATCACAACTTCAAATCATAAAAGTTAATCAGGTGTACGTGTAGATCAGGTGATTACTTCCTAAAAATTCCATTACTGCTCAGTAGTTCAGATTAGATAGATGAAATATTTTGCTAACAGACGAACACTGTCGACTCCAACAGTTAATGCTAAACTTTAAAGACCTCACACAATGAGTGGCACTTGAGTAGGATTTTAGCTAGAAGGGTTTCAGTTTTGCGATGCCCTTGAGGCACCTTTCTACAAAATAATTTATAAATTGAGTTCACCCAGAAACATTTCTCTGGATCTAACAGAAGTGCAGCCTGAACTCTCAACCACACAAGATAGGCCTACTAACCAGAGGAAGACATTTAAGATGTCAATACAGACAAAGAATGAATTTTGCATGGCTTGGATAGAGGAGGTGGGTAGTGATTTTACAGCTTTAGTAGCTGTTGCTGTGTGTTGTTGCTACAAGCTCTGCTCCCCTTCCAAAAGTTACACAACTTTCATCAACACGATCTTCCAAAATCCAAGCTAAAAGCCAGCGTTAACTACAATTTGTTAATGGCAAAATATAAAAAAAGATCTTGCCCAATCTGTTAGCATTTAAAATATGAGCTGTGAATTATAGCCATTTCAGTGTTTAAGGTTGATTAGCTGTAGTGGTCATTCTGAATCTGTTTGACTCCAAAAGTTAACCAGTTGTAAATGTACATCCAATGATTACTTTCTGAAAGTTTTACAAAAATCTATCCAGGGGTTTAGAAGATGTTCTGTTAACAGACAGCATGCACACATACAGATACGAGCAATAACATAATAATAAGCGAGAAGATCACTTCTCAACTCGAAGTCTGATTTATTTCTCGTGACCCCCGTCACAAGATCTCCCTCCGCTGTGCTCTCGTAACCATCATGTCCCCCTTTGACCAGACAACACACTACATGCCTCTGTTTTCCCATTTTCCTCCCCGGATTGCACTAGCCACAACCATTTCCATGCCCTTCCCAACTCTCTCCAACAAATCCATCCCCTTCTCCTCCCCCTCCTCCTCTGCTCCATTTCAGCACAACCCCCCTCCTAACCTCCCCAAGGCAAGAAATATGCCTCTCCATTCTCATCTCTCTCCGTCAAGATTTTTGGGATATTCATAACTAGAATCTGTCCATTCTTTTTTGGTAATGACCTAGAAAAAGGAGGTCACCTTTTAATAGCTCACTTTGGCTTGATAATGCTTTCTGTTCTAAGCAGCCAGGAGTGTGAGGGGAAAAAAGAAGAGAAAAGAGCTAAGATTATGTCCCAATTCACCGGTGCAATGTACGCTGCACAGCCCACATGCTGGTCTTTTGTGAAGCTGGTGTGTTCCTTGAAGTCAAAAACTGGACGACAATAAAGTTTCAATTAAAACTTGCTATATTTATGAAGAACTGCTAAAATAAAAACTGCATAGCTAGAGTGGCTAACCATCATGCAACAACACTAAAACACTTCACCTGTACCCCTCACTGTGAGGGGAGTTTCTACATGTATTTTTAACTATTATCAGTATCACTGCATTATTAGACGACCCCCCCCCCCCCAATCATAGTTCAGCTTAATGTTAAAATTTACAAATGCTGCTTATTGATTAGCAAACTGCAATCAGCTGAAGTTATTCTGTTGCTGCAACACAAACTATTGTCTTTTTACTTTTACTGTACCTGTTTTTTCTTCCTTCCTTGGCTGCAGACATTAGTCAGACATTCTGGGCTTATGTTGCGTTTAGGGGTGTAACAATACATCCATCTACATCGATACATCGATTGAAAGGTTAATGATTCAATTACATCATGGCAAAACGAAAACATCGATTCACATTGTCATCTTTAAAACATGCTTTTATTTTGAAATTCCGAAGGCACGTCTTTGTCACCATTTCCATGCGCGACTGCCCGTTGCAAGTACATCTTGCTGCAGCTAGCAGTAAGGGGCGGGGTCAGGTCAGCCTGTCAGATCCATACCATATATGGAAATGGCGCCATTGCAAACTGGAAATGTAGGTGGAGCTGTTTAATAGTAGCAGCGAATTATTATAGATTATTTATCTTTATGGATTTTTGTTGTGTCTGCCAGGTGGTGAATAAATCCACGTCCACCCAGGAGTTACTTCTGTTTTATTCAGCTTCCACATAACACCAGCACTTCTCTTTATTTACTTAAATCTGACTTACAGCAACCGGTAGCAGTACTTCTGGTATTAGCAGCTTGGTACTTCAAAGTAAGAGTCTGTTTTATTACAGCCAGAACAAAACAGGGTCTGTTAAAATCTACGAAGCAATAAAATTTCAACTAAACCATCATAGGTTTTTCCTCATTTTCAACACAATATTATCTGAACATTAACAAAACATTGATAAATGAAAACGAATGGATTGCATTAATTTTTCTAATATTTATCAGAAAAATCATGAACAGTGTAGAAAGCAAATCTGAAAAGTAAATTTAATTTTTTTAGCTACGTCTGATGAATGGTCTGATGAAACATGTTGTTTCATGACCTGAATAACTAGCTAGCCAGACAGCACAACAAACATTAGCTAACTACTTTTATATTTCTTTACCAGCTGTCAGCTGATCACTGATGATTAAAACTGTTTTCTGGAGCTTCTGGTGCTCTTAATACATGAAGCCTTTCTCCAACAGGTCCACGGCGAGGAGGAAATTGAAGTTGCTGTTGAGTTGCCATGACAACAGAGTTAAACTTTCAGTTTGACAAAAATAAAAAGATAGACTGTTCTTCCATTTTGGTGTATAAAATCAAAATAGAACCAACATCTGTTTTTGTTTTTCAGTATCTGTTTTTAAAATAAAAATATGACCAAAAACACTGATTAAAAGGTGCAAGGATTTCCATGCAAGGATGAAATATGTGCTCTGCATTTGACCCATGACACATGAGAAACATCCAAGTGGAGCAGCGGGAAGGTATGTGAGTGCCTGGGGAGCAGTAGGGGGTTAGGTTAGGTGCCTTGCTCAAGGACACCACGACATGAGGGCATGGTGGGGAGTTGAACCTGTGACTTTCTGGTCCCAAGTCGGCTGCTCTACCACTACACAGCCGCTCATTATCTCCCTGTGTCTTTGTTTAGACTGTCGGGTCAACACTCTCCGCTAGAAAGCAGAGGTGGATCATTAAATCTTTGCCTGTGCCTGTTAGCAAACATCTCAACTAACGAACTGATTATAATGAAACTGTCCAGGAATAGTCATTGGATATACCTTCACAACTGATTAACTTTTGGAGCTGAACCAATTCAAGATGAATGCTTTTAAAAAACATAATTCTGGCTATAATTTAGTAAATGTTACAGATTTTATACATAAGATTTGTTTTAATACAAACTAAAACTCATCCCTACCACATACACTGGGCTTAACTAGATTTATGCTTCAAATTTTGAAATTAGCCATTTAGAACTCTTTCACTGGAAACATATCTTATAAACCACAAAGTATTTTAATGAAACTTTTAGGAAATAATCACTTGACATTCCTTTACAACTGATCAAATTTTGCAGCCAAACTAATTCAAGATGGCCACCACTAGCAAAGTCACCTTAGAAAAAAAAAAAACACAGACAGATGCAGGCCAGATCTGGTGTCAAGCTGGCACTGCTGGCTGACTGCTGCCATGGCAAGTGGTTTGTCAATCGGATGTGGGCCAGGTCAGGCAATAATGGCACTGTTTTTAAAAGGGCATGCCACAACTGGCCCAGTTGTGGTTTGGTTTCTGTGGTCCAAATCTAGCAATGACACAACTGGTCTTGTTGTTTGGCTTATTTGTGTGCTGGGCCATGCATGGACTACCTCATGCAAACTACATTTAGGCCATCATTCTTTGCAGTATCTGACCGTCAATAATAACAGACACGCTCAGTATGATATATTGTGCATTGTATTTTCAAGAATTGAATAAAACTCCATTTCTTAACATTAGATTATCTCAATCTAAACCTTGGGAATGAAGGCAGCAACCAATAAACATTTATTTAAAAAAAAGCAAAGTCTTTGATTTAAAAAATAAAATATCCTAGCTTATTTCAAATGCAAGCCTGGTCCAAAGCTCAGCTAAACCTGGCCTCCCTCTGCAACAATCAACTTTTCTTTTGATGCAAGGGAAATTTCCCACATCATGGGAAACCTGCATGCAAATGCACCCATAAATATAACGCTCCACTGGTGACAGTGGTTGCATATCTGGGTTTATGCACCATCCTTTCAGGCTGCACAGGACAATTCAATCTCAGCGGGAGGGAAGCAAATCATTTTTGCATTAACCCAACAGAGGTTAAACTATTAACAAACCACAAAACTGGGCTCAAGCATGTTGAGCACATCTACTGGAAATATAAAGTAGAGTCAGGGAGAAACACTGCCAACCAAAAGGCAGTGTGGGTCTTAATGTATTACTAAAATCATCTTGGAAACAGGCCCCGCCCAGATATACAAAGACACTGAAATAAGATAGCCTGAAGCAAGACGAGACAACACCTGCAGAACTGTAGATACATGAATTGTGTGGTCAACCTTGAGGCATGTAAAGTATGGTACCTCCACCGTGTCGGCCTATTTCCTACCCTTTCCCTGCCATGGCCATGCAGACTGTGGATGGCATTAAAAAAGAAAACATGCACAAAGACAAAGCCGAGGAGCTATTGCAGCTTGCTGTCAGAGTGTATTGTGTTTTACTGCTGTCTGAATCTGCTGCTTTGTGCTGATGTCTTTGCATCCACAGTGCTCCATGTGTGGGTGTTAGAACTGTAAATCGAAGATGCATGCTGCAGCATGCACAAAGCACTGTACACCACTTTCTGTGATCACCTTAGGACTGCCTTGTCTGTTGTGCCTGTGTGTCACTGTTGCAATGGTTAAGTGGAAATGAGAGCAAAGGAAAGAACAGATTTAAAGATGACAGCAACAGCATGTTTAACTGCAACACACATCTTGAGCTCAACTGCTCAAAACTAAACCAGACATTTCCACAGATGTTTAGGTTATTTTTTTAGTTTTATTCCACTACTAAGGAATTTAAGCCCATTTCCATTGTCCAGTCTCGCTCTATTCTGTATCGGTTCTGTTCAGGTGTGTGTGTCCATAGATATATATAGAATGACTAGATTTCTTGAGGCTGAGTCTCCAGCGTCGTTCATTGGTGGCCATCTTGCTACAGGGCTTCCGGAGCGTTATTGTATCGGACTGTATTGAGATGAGTGATTTCCACTAACAAAAATATGAATAACTTACTGAAATCTTGATTGATTTACAGACAGATTAGCTTATTATAAACGTTATTAACGTGGCTATGATTTGGAGTAATCAGACAGCCATTTTTTATTTTTTAAGTAAGTATGCCATATTACGTCTCACATTTACAACAAAACAATTCGTCTGAAAATCCGATGAAAATTGAGCAACTTCAGGTTATTTTAATAGTAAATGCACCACACACATTCATGTTAAAAGTGGGAGTGCTCCCTGTACCAAGATGGCCCCCATGTGATCACGTCGGTCTCCATTGGCCAACAATGGGGATTATTAATCTAGTCATTCTATATATATCTATGTGTGTGTCCCTCACTCTGTGGGCGTGATCGTGTGCGGATCATCAGTACACGGCTTTAGCTATCTATCTGTCCATCCATCCATCCACCCACCCCTCCCAAAAAAAAAAAAAGTTGTGGTTTTATGGTCTGGTAGGCTGACTTTTTTATTTATTTATTTTTTTGTCATGGTACTGTTAAAAATGCATATTTTACGGTGGGCAGCCAGTTTGTCCAAAAACTTCCAGAATATCTGATTGCTCAGCGAAATTACAGGTAGAAGACTGCGGACATCAAAATCATAAGCGCGCAATACTCGGTTCTACCCACTTGGAACCACTTTGGAGGTAGTTTTGTAACCAGAAATGGAAACGCACTGGCCAAGGCTGAACCTAGGAGAGTCGCACACAGGCACGCCTGTGGAGAGGGGGCTATAATGAGTTTGTACAGAGAGAAGAGACTACTTTATCATAAAAAAACAATCTATATGCTAAATTGCTTTAATATTTTTGCTTGCGTCTGTGTTTGTGTGTCTGTTAGTAGAGCTGCATGGTATATCGTTTGAACATCATCTATTAAAATGGAATTTTGTGACGTTATAGCTTGAAAAAACAACTGAAGCAATGTGATGTAAAACAAGTCACCATGGAAACAAGGTAGAGCACGTTTACGCAAACATACGTTTTCTGTAGTATAGACCGTCTCATTTCACAGCGGTTTATGCAGCCAACATGAGCAGCCTATGGCCCACGTTGACTGTGGCCAATGTTGTCTGCAGTTGACGTCGGCTGCAACCCATAAACACAGCCATTTTAACAAATGTTGAGCTAAAATCTGGTGTGGTAGCAGCTGAGAGTTATCCCCAAAACATAACTTGAGGGCTAACACATTATTGTTGTGTTGCAGATGACACAGTATCGACATCATGAAATGAAGATGGGGGTTAGGAAGTAAATGAAGCCACATTTCCATCTGTTGATTCAGCGTCAAAATGCCTAAATTTTGTGCCGTGTATGGTTGAAATAATGTTTTGTTCGTGTCCCAAAAGTAGTGTATCACAAGAGAGTTAATTTAAAAAAAAAACTTACAAAAAAAAGACGACAAAAGTGGAGGTACGGAAACGAACAATGCAAGACTTTGCAGCAACCACTTTCTAACTAAGAATAAGAATCTAAGAATTGTATCGTTTAAATCGTATTTTCAGATATTTTCCTGAATAGTTACTTGAATTTGGGTTTACAGAAGCCAAAAAATAATTTACAAGTAGAACCAAGCACATTGAAATAACGGGTTAACTTGTTGTTAGCATTAGCAATAACATTGTTATCATAGGCTAATTACTTAAAATTGCACAACTCACTACTCACCTGGGCAGAAACAAGTCAACGGCTATTTAAAGCTTCTTTGGATTGGTTGACCCAACTTGAAACAAAATAATTGTAGGCTTCAAGGCTTTTGAAAGCTTTCACCTGGCTCGTCCTATAATACAAGGTCTGTAGTACCAGAGAGTAGTTTATGTCGATCACCTCAACGTCTGGTTAATCCTACGGATTATATGACAAGTCTTATTTATTAAAACAATAAGGATCATATCCTAAAGGTATGCATATATTTTTTTTGCGATATGTCTGCACAAGCCCATTTAGGGCATTAGCATACTCGCTGTGATCCATTTTGCTGTGTTTTGAACCAGAGCAAATCACTTCCTGCCCCCCATCTGACATTTGCGTGTAACCCAGGTCACGTGACTGCAACACAGCAATAACATATTTTACGAGGTTTGATTTAAACAGCTATAACTGTCATTTCTCATCATGAAAAGATCCTAGTTTAAAACTTTGGCAAAAAAGATGGCAGGTAGTAAGCATTACTTAAAAAAATGCTAGGTTTTGATTTCCATGTTTTATTTTATTTAGTTATTTTAATTTTTCATTGAGAACATTTTACTATTTAAGGGAGTGTGATCATTGAGATTTAGCAAGACGATGTGTTCACACATAAGGAAACAAATGCATCCTCCCAAGATCTGACAAACTGATTATTCGATTCACACTAATAACAGACGAGAGCAGCTCAGGATAAGCATCGTCTAGCAACAATAACTGACAACAGAGGAAACCGTATAATCACAGAAAACTGCAGGTTGTGCACAGCAGCTTGTGGGATACATGAATAAACATATGCCGTCACCACGGAAGGGAATGATGAAACCAACAGTGACCAGAAATGTTGGCGATGTCATCGTCTTGTCTGGGGACAGGGGAAGCAGCAGTATATGGGACAGTCTCCATCCAGCCTTATATCTACAGAGAGCAAGCAGTGACCCCTTTTAAGAAGGTGAGCATGTGTTTATTTGCAGTGAGAAAACTGTGGAAAACACACCATGTCTGAAAGACAAAAAAAAGTCTATCTGTAAACCATGATAAGAAACAAATGAGTAGAGAAAAACCAAGTTTAGATGGAAACGGTACGGTCTCATGGGAACAAGTTAGTCCCCATGCATCACCATGAGTTTGATGAGGATCAAGTGAAGAGGAAGCCATTTTACTTGAGATATGAAAAGATGCTTTTATACCATAAGCCATATTGTCATTTTACGGAGAGACAAAGAGGCAAAAAAATGTACTCAAGCTCCATCAGTAATAATTAGCCCAGCATGCCGGTCTACACAGCTCATTTATCTGTAATATGAGTCAGTTACAAAATTGTTCTTAAGCTTTTCTTCACAAAGAAAAAAAAAAACATACATTTTTTTGTCTTTGGAAAAACAAAATATAAAGACCTCGCGATTTGGGTTGGGAGATATTCAAAAAATGTTTTTATCTCAATTAATTGCGCCATTTAGCCAATAACTATTAATATGATCATTAATAGATGACAATTGCACTTGCATGTTTTGACTCAATAATTTACCCTGTGTTCTAAAATTATACTTATAAATCAGTCAAACTAACTTCTTCATCTTAACAGGCATGGCTCTGCTTTTTTGTCCTCCCAGAGCTTACTTTGCCATTCCTAAGGTACAGATTAATCGAGAGCATCATAGATTTTCAGCTGAGTACCAGTAGATTTGTTTCCATCATTTGCTGGAGGAGAGTTTGCTGTAGAAAACATTATGGCCTCGGCCCGCATTTTCTGGTTTTCCTTGTACTTTGGTTTATGGTGGTGTTTCAGGTGATTAAATAATTTCAAAATGTTAGCGTTAGCTGCTCCACACCACCTTCCGCCTTGCCACCACACATGCATAAAAAAATGTTATCACGTGGCACTAATGGCAATATTCGCTAAGCGCCAAATCTTATCCGGTGATAGTTTTTCTGATGATTCATTGTACACAATACAATTTTGCCCAACCCTGATAGAGAGGTGCCAGTTTCCCAGTCACTCTCCTTGTTGAATAAAATTGGTCCCACAGCGTGATGTTGCTACCATCATGCTTCCCTGTGGTGATGGTGCACTCAGTACAATGAGGGGTGGTATACTTGCTTTACACATTGAGAACTTAATGACCTAAATGCTTCGTGTCATCTTCCCACAGTAACAGTCCAGCCTCATTTTCTTTGAGCAATGGTTTATCCTGCCACTCTTCCATGAAGCCCAGCTCTCTACATCCTATAGTGGTTCTATAGACAGATGCCCTCATCTGGTCACTGATCTTTGGCCAGGATACATATCATTATAGACTTGCTTGCAGTGACCTCATCTTTCCATTTCCTACACAATTTAATTGTGTTTATTAGGATGTTTAGGATTACAGGATTTTTTTGTAATACTCCAAATTAAACTGTTTTTTCATAACTTTGTCTCTGACCTGTGTGGAGCTCCTTGATCTTGGTCTTCCTTGGTCCTCAGTAGTTGGTGGCGCTAACTCTTGGAGCTGTTACAAGTGTATGTCATTAGACTGGTTTACATCATTTGCCACCTAAATAAGCTCCATCTGTGAGCAAAAAAATTGTGGTTTCTGAAGGAAATGGTTGGAGCATCAAAGCAAAGGGGCTGAATACATACAAGTATGCACAAATTTCCCCCATTTAACTTCATTAAGTATTTTTATACATCTACTGATTTTAAACAGATTAAAATGTAATTAAGTTCCAGGTTGCAAGGAAATAAAATAGAATACCCAGAAAGTAAAGATCTTCTGCAAGGCACTATAGGCATCTAACCCTCTCCCATTTTTTTTCTTTCTCTTATTAAATGTTGCAGAAAAAGTACACCAGATACCAGTGCAAACATTTCTTGTAAAACCCTAAAACCTGAAATAATTTCAAGTAAAGTCTAACAAAACAAAAGAAGTGAAAAAAGAAACAAAGAATACTTTGATCTAATGTGTGATTGTTTCATACTTCATTTCATCCAATATACTTAAATGGCTATCTGCAAGAATGTGAGGTAGTATGAAGTAAGATCTGGATGAAGATAAGACTTTGATTTTTAGTTCCAAACATCTATCCTTACATCATGACTACATAAACTTCAAGTTCATTGTATTTTAATTTGTTAAGTTTTGTGCATTTAGCATTTGTTTGTTGAACAGCAAAAACAAAAATGTTTAGGAAATTCAAATAAATTTTACATCTAACAGCATTAATGTTGCATAACGTCTAATGAATACATTTCCCATTTAATGCAGCTTTTACACAGAAAGCTGTGTGTGAGGGGCTAACTGCAGTTATAGGACACAGAGTTGGGAACATGAACAAACTGTGTCCAAGTTTGGCGCTGGTTGCTCAGAAACTAAAAATATATCCAAGAAGCTACTTCTTCTAGCTCTAGAGTTAAAGGTAGGATGTTTCTGAAAAAGTGCTAGATGAAAGACCAGGCATTACCCTTATTAATGATGAGGAAAAAATGAGTAACATATAAAAGCTTTGGGGTTTATAAAATTCTCAGTTCAGAAAGCTTAGGCTCATTCAGGAGTTACACCTTAATGATGATTTCTTCCTCATTTACTTCAGTCCCAGTAAGTTGGGACTGAGTTAGGGCAAGTTACAACAAGACATATTAAAAAAAGAAGAAAACTTCCAACTGCAAATAACCTCTTTGCCTTTTACCAGTATTTATGTGACAAAGTCAATCATTTCTAGGTAACAAGTCTATGTTTTGTTTACATCTACCCAAAAGGATGTAGTTTTTAAGAGTGGAACAAGGCATCAGTGTGTATACTGCAGTGGATCTCAATCTGGTTCTCATGGCCCACTATCCTGTTTGTTTTAATTGTTCCCCATCTCGCAGGGAACTAACTAAAACATGAAAGATAGTGGATCAGAAAAAAAAAAAAAAAAAAAAACTGAAAGAACAGGTGCAAAACATGTAAAAAATGCAGAGATTGCTTTGTTTTTTTGTATCACACAGAAGTGACTCCTTTGGAATAACTGGTCACCAGGGGCCTCATTTATAAAGGATTGCGTGGAAACCATACTAAAAGTGAACGTATGGCCAAAAGGAGAAAATGGCTTACGCCAAAAAAAATTCAGATTTATAAAACCGTGCGCACGCACACTTTCAAGCACTTTTCCTTTATTGATCACAGCT
>JARVJO010000173.1:3969383-3989663 GCA_031762555.1 Cynodonichthys magdalenae | reverse complement strand
ACATATTTAAATACAGGCGTGTCAGAGGAGGAGTCTGAGGTGCGCTCAGTTCCACGTTCGTTGGGATGTATAAAGGAGAGGTGTGCAGAAACATGCGTGCGCACGGTTTTATACATCTGAATTGTTTTGTGCGGCACACTTTTCTAAATTTGTCCTTACGCCAATTATTTTTTTTTATCTTGTTAACCACGGTAATAGTACAAAGTTAACAACTAGTTTTCTAGGAGAGGATTACTTTCAGCAAAACAATGTGCAGAAGGACGCTGCCTCACAAAAACAAACACGCCCTCAAAGTTCTGACTAATCAGACACAGCAAGCCACTAAGGTTTACAAGACAGTGTTCTGACTGGGGCCGATGTACAAGACAGGGTGTCAGTGGGAGATAACCAATGTTACGCAGTTTACGTCACACAAGACTATAAGAGAGACGTGAGAATGGAAACATAAATTAGTGTTTAGGATGAGCTTCTTGGTGATCATTTTGGACGAGCATCACTGCAGATTGAACTCACCAGGATTGCAGCCAGCAAGTTCTTGGCCGTGTTATTGACCCCGGGGATAACGTCACAGAAGCGCTCGGTGTTGGCTGTCCACAAAACAATGACTTTATCCACACCACTGGACTGCTTGAAGTCTTTTATGTCAGCTCTGATTTGATCCATCTGAAAGATTATTTCCTCTTTAAGTAAACTGGCACTAAGAACAATAAAAGAGAAGGCTTTACGTAAAAGGAAACACTCTTCACCTGCTCTGCCATAGTACCAGTTAGAACATTGTCTGCCCGACTCTCTTGGTTTGCAGCAATGAATTCTGGGATGTAGATGGATGGTCTTGGTTTCAGGCAGCTCATGTGTGGTCTCAGCTGCTCCTGCAATGACCAGTCGAGCACCTGCGCTCGCTCCATTGCTCTGCCAAGATTCATGGAGGAGATATCCCAACCTGAAAAAACAATAAAACAAAAAAACGCTTAAAATGTCCTCAAACATTAGTGCACGGAATCAAAGCATTTGAATGACTCATTATTTGCATAAATTCTTTCATCTGTGGTTTTGTCTGCTATTATCCGTCCCTCAGTCTTGTTTTCTGGGGACTAAATCAATAAGTGAATCCCTGAAATATTTCGTACCGTCAAAGATGATGTCATTAGGATGCACCATGGGCAGGAGGTCGCGAAACGGCACGTTGACCTCGCCTTCCAGGCCTGATCCTAGGCAAACCGTGGACGATTGCAGGAGGGAGCCATAGTAATTTGCTTTCTAAGGACAAATAAAAAAAAAATTTTTTTTTAAACTTATTATATGATGTAAAGTTCATGTTAAATAATAATGCATCCAAGATTTGTCAAAGTAAAAAACTTCACTGACTTGTCAGCATAGCTTGTTAATAAATACTTTTTATGGCAGAAACCATAACATTAAACACCCTCTAGATGTTCTCCTGGGTTAAATACATTTCATAGAATCCCATTTTAAAACACAAACATTCCTTTAAACAGCCAAAATCTGAGTCGCTCCACTGACCTTCTCTCCATTCTTCGTCCTCCAGGTGAGACCTAGCTTGTTGGCCAGGACAGCGGCTGTGACAGTGGTTCCGTTGTTCCCTCCCCAGCCCACCAGCATCACACCCAAGCGTGGAACGTTATGCTCGGTGTTGAACATCATTTCAGTGGTGCGAGGCGTCACCTATAAAATCCCAAAAATAACAGAGCAGGATGAGATGCAGAGGCTGAACAGATGCACTCGGACAAGGGGAAAATGTCTGACTGACCGTGAGTCGTTTCCCCTCCTGATGCACTGATGTGGTCTGGTAGGAATAGTGAGCCTCGATGTGTGTGTCTGTGTACTTGACATTAGGACTGTTGATGTGGATGTTCACGGACATGACTACAAAATCTGCAAAGAAACGGATCAAAGACAGAGCACTCATTTCATATTACCTTCTGCATTTTATGTTGAAGTTTTAAACTAAAATCTTTTCATGCTGGGCAGGGATTGAATTAAAGCCATTTTGATCAAACTCTGCGGGTCCCACAGATGTGTTAGCACTCAGATAAAATGTAGAGGATGACTCTTCAACAGTTTAAGCCAATGTTTTAAGCACAGATGTGCTGTGAGCAGCTAAACGTGTGGACAAAATTGTTGGTACCCTTCGTTTAATGAAAGAAAAACCCACAATGGTCACAGAAGTAACTAGAATCTGACAAAAGTAATAATAAATTAAAAAAAATATGAAAATTAAAGAATGAAATTGACATTGATTTTCATGCTTCAACTGAATTTAAAAAAAAAAAATCAAACTTATGAAACAGGCCTGGACATAAACTTAACATTTTGTTGCACAACCTTTTGAGGCAATCACTGCAATCAAACTTCTGCACCTCTCAGCAGGTATTTTGGCCCACTCCTCATGAGCAAACTGCTCCAGTTGTTTCAGGTTTGAAGGGTGCCTTTTCCAGACGGCAGGTTTCAGCTGCTTCAAAAGATGCTCAATAGGATTTAGTTCAGGGCTCAAAAAACGCCACTTCAGAATAGTCCAATGTTTTCCTCTCAGCCATTCTTAGTAGTTTTTAACTGTGTTTTGGGTCATTATCCTGTTGCAAGACCCGTGTCCTGTGACTGAGACCAAGATTTCTGACACTGGGCAGCACATTTCTCTCTAGAATCCCTTGATAGTCTTGAGATTTCATTTTACCCTGCACAGATTCAAGACACCCTGTACCAGATACAGCCCCAGGACATAACAGAGCCTCCATGTTTCACAGCAGGGACAATGTTCTTTTCTTGATATGCTTTATTTTACTGTCTGTGAACATAGAGCTGATATTTCTTGCCAAAAAGTTCCATTTTCGTCTCATCTGTCCATAGGACATTCTCCCAGAAGCTTTGTGGCTTGTCAACATGTAGTTTGGCAAATTCCAGTCTGGCTTTTTATAATTTGGTGTCCTCCTTGGTCGTCTCCCAATGAGTACACTTTGGCTCAAACAACAACAGATGGTGCGATCTGACACTGATTTTCCTTGAGCTTGAAGTTCAAGTTCACCTTTAATCTCTTTAGAAGTTTTTCCTGGGCTCTTTTGTTATCATTCTTATTTGTCTCTTTGATTTGTTATCACTTTTCCTCCTGTGGCCACATCCAGGGAGGTTGGCTACAGTCCCATGGATCTAAATTTCTGAAAAATATGTGCAGCTGTAGTCACAGCAACATCAAGCTGCTTGGAGATGGTCTTATAACCTTTAACATGCTTGTCTATAATTTTATTTCTAATCTCCTGAGACAACTCTTTCCTTTGCTTCCATATCACCAAACAGCACAGTGAGTATCTGTAGCCCTATATACAGGCTCACTGACTGATTACAAGATTGTAGACACCTGTGATGCTAATTAGTGGACACAAAAGATTTAATATGTCCATTTGGTCACATTATTTTCAGGGGTACCATCCTTTATGTCCAGGCCTGTTTTATGACTTTGTTATTTTTAATCCCGTTTAAGAATGGTTGAAAAGAAATGTCTGACTTTCATTTGTTCATTTTTATAGAATTATTTATTATTACTTTTGTCAGATTCAAGTTATTTTTGTGACCATTCTGTTTTTTTCTTTCATTAAACGAGGGGTACCACCAATTTTGTCCACGTGTGTGTTGGAAATGATTCACCATAACTTTAAGATAAATATCTGTAAAATTGACAGAGTTAAAGTTATATTTTGTTGCTGATGTTGATAAGCTGTGGGGACTATCTTAAATAGGTTAATCAATTGTAGATGTACACTGATTAATTTTTAAAGTCTCATTCAAATCTGTACAATTCTGAACAAGCTGCTCGTGATAATTTTTTTTCCACAGACAGAAAGGGTTGACGTCAAATTTTTGAGAAAAATGTTTAATTTGTTCTATTTTATTATTATTGCTGTAGCTGAGGGATATAGGTAAGCTTTTACAGAGTATCTACAAAATAATAATACGAAGTAATTTCAATGAAACAGCCCTACCCGCTGTCTTCCGTACTTTTGCAGTACCGGAACTCACAACAGCGGAACTCATTTTAATCTTTCACAATAAGAGTCTAAAACGCAACACTTGGAATCTGAAAAATTTCCTTGTTTCCAAAACACAGTGTAAATTTTACTCAAAAAGCAAGTATAATGTAATGTACTATTAAAATCTTATGATGGTTATAGAGTATTTTTACTTCAATACGCGGCGTACATGTTTAGGACTCTTATTGTGAATAACTGTTTTTATCTAGTTCCGCTGCGGATTGATTTCAAAAGAACGCTTCCGTGTAGAGATCGGATTAGTGATACAATTCTTGAGGATCCGTTCGTTTGCCACCTTCTGGGAAGAAGTGATCCAGTATATCAAGATTAAGATCATTTCTGACTTTTATTTAAGACGGTCCAATGTTCTGTTTGGAGTTCATGATATTAAAAATAAAAATCAGAAACAATTATATATCATAAATTACACTAATACTCTTAGGTAAATACCACATCTACAATGTGAAGGCGAAGTTTAGTCACTCCACTCCCTCTTTTCTTGTGTTCAAAAAGGATTCTGAACAATACATTATAAGCATTTTTGACTCTAATAATAAGAAAGCTGTGAAAACTATTGAATTATGCACTTTATTTAATGTTTTTTATTTGAATGATACCCCCTGACTTGATAACTGCCTTGTACCAATTTGCCAATAATAATAATAAAAAAAATCCGTTCGTTTAAAAAAAGCGGTACCGCCAGTGACGTAGGTAATTATGGGACTTCAACATTTGGCATCAATGTGTTTTGCAGTTTACTCTGACAAATGTGCACTATTTGGATAATAATAATAATAATAATAATAATAATAATAATAATAATAATAATAATAATGACGAAAATAATAATTATAGGAAGTACAGTGAAGTTGGGGTTCGCTTTCTCAGAATTAATCTTGAAACACTATTTGACTTTTCTCCTTAACAAGACTTCTATTTTTATTTTGGTAAATTATATTCCTACTTTTTATATTCATAACATTTTGACTTTAGTTTTAGTGTTTTGATCTGATCTGACCCTTCTGCAAAACAAACAAAAATCTATACAGAATAAAGCATTCAAAAATAAAATAAAACATCAAACCTCTTCTCACCTTTTTCCCAGTGCACAAAAAATAAACAAAATCAATAAAAAGCTTCCAGGTTCTCTTTAGTCTGAAGTTATTTGCCTGGAAATGTCCAGCCCGGCTGTCTTCTGCTTGATTGTAGAGTTTCTCTTCCTCTTGCTCCAGATTCGCTGCTATCAGCCAATCAGCGCTTCGACTGGCTTTTAAAGCCTGTGAGGATGGCAGCAGCAGCCAATGGCAGCTCGTCTTTCCCTCTTCAGCATCCTTGGGGTGGGACCAGCAGGGGTAAAAAATTCCACTGGAGAAAAGAAAAATCTTCAATTGACATGCCGGTGGAGGATTAAAGCTTTCCAGAAAAAAACAAAGTACATTGTGAGACGCGTTACACATGGCAGTCTAACAGCATTACATGCATGATTATTTTATTCAGATGTCAAATGTGTCATTGATGTAGTGTTAAATACAAACATCTTGAAATAAAAACAAATAAATAGTAGATACAGCTTTAAATATCTGCACAAGGGGTCTATAACAAAGCATCACAAGGCCTCAACAAACTCAGGACATAATATATCATGGCAGTTAATCGTTGAATAAAAAAATGATTTGCAAATTTCAAGCTCGCATTTTCTTTGCAATAAAATAGTTAAATCAAATGTTTCAATTAAGATATTGTATAATTGTTTAGTGAAAAAAAATCTTTTGAACTTTCTGGCAGGCACAACTTTAAAAATTTAAGAAAAGGGGCAACAATGTGGTTCAGTTTACTCCTGTGCTTTTTGGATCAGAAATCCTTCACTGAACAACATGGTGCTACAGAAGAGCTGTCATCATCCTGCTGCAGGAGAACATCTCACATCGGTGTTGCTTTGAAAAGCTGATTGTGCCAATCCTGAGAACCACCTCTGACCATCTGTGGACTGTTTACAGATAGGTCACAGGTCAAACTCACCTGGACAGGAATGCAGTGTAGTTCTGCCTTCAGTACAATCATCCTGTTTTGTCAGAAGACAAAACCTTTGCCATCTGCAAACTGATTATGGACTTTCTCACCAAAAAAAGAATCCAAGTCTGGGGCTCTGAAATCTCTCAGAAGCTTACTTTTGCCTTATTTTAAGATTAGATAAAAACATTTTTCTAGCTAGCATACCAGTTTGTATAGAATGTATAGGGTGTAGTGATATAGTACTTTTGTTTCAGCAGTCAGCCACATCCTCTGGATGGACTCCTGACACTGCCTCACTGCTTACACAACAGCCACATTGCTCATGGGCTAAACTATGTGAGGGTAGCACACAGAGGGTCTGTGTGTGATTGAGCATGTCACATTCAAACATACAGATATATTCCCAGGAAAGGAAACTAAATTGAACACATATCCACAAAGAGAAAAAAAGACAGTAAAGAGTGGATGTCAAAGCTCAGCCGGTGTACACTGGTAACATCACACTGCTGTCAAACTCAGCATGGGTTCAAGTGTTGGCTAAATAAGCTCTACTTGACAGAACCAGGAGGTGAAGGCGGACCCAGAATGCAGGCAGGCGAAGGTTCAAGGTAAGTAAAAACTCTTTATTAAATCCAAGGTGGCAAAAAACTTACAGGTAGGCAACATCCAGGCGTAGGCAAAAACGAGGAAAGCACGGGCATGAGGCAAGACAAAACAAACAACAAGCAATGAACGGACGCTGGGGTGTGGCAAGAGGACTGGTTAAATGCAAACAGGGGTGATTGGAAAAATGGAGACAGCTGTGATGATTAAAGTGTTGGCAGGTGTGAGGGAAAGGCAAAGAGAGAGCTGATGACTGAGGAGAAGAGATGAACTGGGCACAAGAGAGGGAGACACGACAAGACAAAAGCACACACATATACACAAGACACAGAATCATCACACCAATTACTGCAAGTGTATTCTAATTATTACTTACTGTATTTTCTACATGCTGTACTGTTTTAGCATACTCTCCTTGTATGATACTGTGTAGTAGTAATAACTACGTAAAATGTTGTAGTAGTTAGTAGTAGTTAGTTAGTAGTAGTGGTAGTGTAATGTCCCAAATGCTCTAGTTTAAGCCTCACAACAGTTGTCTAGTAGTTATTTATTAGTTAAATGTAGCTAGATAGCTGCACCTGAATCGACAGGATGTGTCATCATGGGAGAACTGAGCCAAGTGTGACGAGGCTTTACATGACTTTTACCTGTAAGGTGTAGCCTACAGATTGCACAGGACTTAAATATCTCTGAATGAACGATCAGGCTACAGGATTTATGTCCGAACCTGGTTGTATCCCATATCCACATTAGTATCCTGTTTACATATGTGCGTGGGAGACACATGCAGATTCAAAACAGATGTGCATATGTGGATTCTGAGAAAGTAACTGAAGATTTGAATCATCTGTTTTTCACATGTGATATTCTATAATCGTTTTGGCACAATCTTCACCAGTTTATCTGGCTTCATTAACAGATATAAATATCCATATTTTAATTTATTGCTCTGGATCTGAATTTATTGCTTTTGTGTCATATAATATGCCCCAGTTCTTGATTCATTTGGCTTTTGTTTGTTTGTTTTTGTAACTTTGTAGTGTGAACAAATAATGTATACTTTATGGTACTTTTGATGTTGATTGTATACGTTTATATTAAAAAATATATATATCTGCATGATGGCTATCTTGGAAAAATGCCCAGCCCTCTTGAATTTCAAGTGGCCTGCTTGCTTTTTCAAAAGATGTCCTGTGACACTGAACTAGAAAAAGAGAATGGTCATCTATTGAACCTATACATTCTTTAGCACTTGGTTGATATGGGAACAAGAATCTCCTTGTGGTCCCTCGAAGATCTCCTTGTGACTCTGCACCTGTACTCTCACCTGAATCCTCAACTCCAGAGTTCCCGATCCTTACTCCTTGTGGCTCGCACCTGTAAATAGCACACGTGCCCGCTGGATCCTCGACTCCCCCTCACCCTGCTGCCCTGGTCCTCACCTGCCTTCACTCACCTGCTGCTCCCCAGACCTTGTCTGCCATACTCAATTCTTCATCAACATCAGCTCCAAATGCTCCACTCATCTAACTCCTGTAAGCAAACCCATCATCTATATTTACCTCACAACATCTCTTACCTGGCAAGAGAACTCATCCTCTGCTCTTGTGCCATACAACATTGACATCCTTTTTGGGTTTTTGATACAGAGGCACTTTGTCAAGTGGAGAAAAGGTCTAGGGTGGAATTAGGAGAAGCCAGTGAAATCTTGCTGTTGAACAGGACTTCTGTTGCTGACAAAGATGGTTATGAAGGTAATACAGAAGGGCACAGAGGAATTAAAGGATGCCATAAACACAATGACTGGTGAGTTGGTGACATTGACAAAACAACAGACAATTATAACTGAACTGTTAAATGAGATCAAGCATCTTAAAATGCAAACCATGGAACAAGCTAAAAGAACTGACTTTTTGGAAAACAGATTTGGAGCAGTATTTTTGAACAAATGATGTAATGATAACAGGGCTAGAAATAAGACCACGGAGCTACTCACAGGCTATGAGAGGGAGTAGGACTGACAATAATTCTGAGCATGAAGGTACAACCGAGGAGCAGGTAATTACATTCCTACAGAGTAAAGACAGTAGCTGATGACACTGAAAAGGAGAACATTGAAGCTTGTCATACTCTACCAATAAAAATCAAAAAGGAAAATCTGCTACTTCACCAATAGTAATTAAATACTGCTGTAACCTACTGATATTAGATAGTAACAGTCATCTTTTATAATATTGTAGTATAAGAGTAACTTAAAACAGCTATTGTTTTAGTATTTTACTATTATTTTCACTTAAGCCCGCCCACTCTGATTGGATGACGTGTGTTCACGTAGCAACGGTCCGGAAGATGTCGCTCGGGCCAGTCCTAAAAAACTTCCGCCTTAAGTTGTAAAGAAAACACAGCAGCTAAAAGGCAGTCGACGGGATAAGCAGCTCATAAAAGGAGTCAGCCCTAAGGTAAATATAAGTACACATTTGAGACACGTACACAAAGTCACGTATCCGTCCTGAAGTAGTTTGTTGACGTGTTTCAGCCCATTTCTGAACACAAATCTACAAATTACTTGAATTAGCACCGATGCTACACTGCTATCATCGAAGTGCTCGGCCACAGGCCTCGAGTCGATAATACGACTAGATCGCGTTAAAAGTGTTACGTTACACGGACACTCATCAACCAATTTTAATATCCCGTCATTCTAAATAAAACAAGAACCTCCGTTTAACATTAGATCGCCCACTTTCTATTTTGTATTAGCTGTGTAGCATTACCTGGGGGCTATTTTGACTGATGTGTTTGCCTTCCACTATCATCGCGTCAGACACTTTATTTCCAAAATCACCACTAGAAAATATTCGTGAACAGTTCATCAATAGAACCCAAGCGCTTCTAATTCCTACTATTTGCTTTCAGACAAGTTCTAAGCTGCACTATTGTTTCTTTTGCATGATATGTATGTACAAAATAATTCCTGCTTTAATAATGGTTAGAGAACTTGCTGTTTGAATATTTAAGTCAGGCTGTCATCAACAAGATAACATATAACTGTGCCACTCCTCTCATCCAGATTAAACGAGATTAGAGAGTAACTCTTCCTCATTACTTACTGGCACATGATAGATTAGTGTACAATATTGGTGAATATAAAATTATGTACTTTAGTCAGAAATCTTAGTGTGTTTTAAATTATTGTTATCATGAGCTAGTTTTGTGTTATGACTGTCACGATTTTCACGTTATTGTTCTTAGTGTAAATAACTGTTTTTAATTTTTAATTTATGCTAATTGTTGGATATTGTACAGTAAATCACAAGACTATTGAAAAGTAATGTATTAACCCAGGTTGATCATTAGGTAACCTCAGACATGTTTCTTTTAATTATTGATATCCCTACTACTGAAGGTGACAATGTTTTTCGTAATTGTGTGTGTGTGAGTGAGTGAGTGTTTGTGTTTGCGTGTTTGACTGTAGCATCAGCAAATTATCTCATGAGCCATTGAACAAATGTCAACGTAATCTGGAGATAGTAATCATTGGATGAACATCCACAAGTGACAAGCATCTTTTAGAGAAAACCCAATTTAAGTTGGCTGCCACAGCCAACAGATCTAAAAACAAAATCAAAAATAGCTATAACTATAAAAAGAGTTTTGCAGATATTGACCTAAATATTTGTGTGGTAGCACCTACGACTGATCCCCAATACTGATTCTAAGCGCTAACAGATTGAGCAAAACCTTTGTTTAAAATTTTGACATCAACTATTTAGTCAAATCTGTCCATTAGCAAAATATGTCATGAATAGATAGATTTTTTTTTAAACTTTCAGCAAACAATTATTGGATGGACATCTACAGCTGATTAATCTATGAAGCCAACCCAGTTCAAGATGGCCACCACAGACATTTGACCTTAGTGAACACATAAGCCTTTAATTCAGTTTTTTTGCAGGTATTGTGCTAAAATTTGGTGTGGCAGTAGCTGATACTTATTCACAACACATACTCTGAGTGTGACCTCTCCTGATATCACATGAGATTACGCTAAAGCATTTTCAGGGTTTTAAAAAAACTGGCTACAATTCTGTCATTTCTAATCACACGATGATCTTAGTTTAAAACTCTAGGATTAAGGTGGCAGTAGATATGTATTCCTTCAAGAAATACTATGCTTTTTAATATCTGTATTATTAGTCAGTTCTGCCACCTTTTGTTTCAAATCATCTTTTAAAAATTTGAGGGTTCTTTTTTATTTGATTGCATTAAGTGTTTGTTTTATGTACTAATATTTGTATAATTGATTGTATTACCAATTTTATTGTTATATTATTGTGAATATGATATTTTTATGTGGACCCCAGGAAGAATAGTTATTGCTGAGGTAATTACTGACGAGGATCCTTAATAAACTAAACTAAAATCAAATCTGTGCCAGCAGTGATGACATATTTGGCTTCATGTTTGAGATTATGATAGCAAAGGGCTGTGAGATCAACTTACTGAAGCCACTTAGTGACATGTATCAGTATCATCAGTAACTACTGTTGACTGTTTCAGTCAGTGTAATTTAAAATAATTAAAATTATTGAAGATAAACAACATTCAACACAATTTAGTCACAGCCTAACCAAAACAAAGTCTACTTTTGAATCTTCTTCAGATCATTGACTGTCCATTAGGATCACTATTCACATTTAAACATTATGAACAGATTTGATATTTTTTCATTTCTTTTTTGATTAATGCTTTTCACATATATTTGTATTTTTCAGGTTCTTTTCTCTCTGGAACTTGTGTGATTTTGGGAGAGTGTGTGTGTGAGTGTATGTGTGAGTGTGTTTGAACTGCAGTTGCTCTTCATCGTTTTTGACAAGAGCTACTCCTCCCTGGAGGATGACAATGGAGGAGATGAAGAATGACGCGGAGACAAACTCCATGGTATCCATGACGCTGTACGCTGTGATGTATCCAGTTTTTAATGAGGTAAAGCAGCCGAAGATAAAAGTGTTACTCCAAAAAAAAATAGTAGTCACATTTTAATGTTAAACCGAATCCTATTTTGATATAATTAGCAGATCGGATCATATCTCTTTGTCAAATGATCTGTGTATGATATTCATCTCATAAGAAAAAAACATTTCTAAAGTGAAGTTAGACTGACATTATTATAAACAATATTGTCTCACAGCTTCATATTTTAGCTGCTGATTATAAATTTGAAGCTAATGTTCATGTTATTTTGCCCCAAACTGGAGATTAACTGAACTTGTTTTAACTACAAAAGGTTCTACATTAAGTTGGCTCACACAGACATATTTCTAAGACCTCCAACCTTTTGTCCAGTGCTTAGTGATTTACTTGGTGTTTCTTTTTCCATTGCATGGTTCCCTTTTTTGGTTAGTACCTCAGTCAAGTTTCCAAGTAAGGCAAGTTGGTACCAAACAACACTCTGGTTGTTTTTAAAGTTTTCAGATTTAACTCTTGTGGCTGTGAGCACCAGTGCACACAGGGCAACGCACTACCTGAGAACAGAGTTTTATGTGCCCAGTTCATGAAAATTAGAGCATGTTTATTAACCTAAAATATGGATTTGCAGCTGCATCTGTTTTATTTCTCTACTGAACAGAGTACGAAGTTACTACTTTAAGTGGGGTTTTGTGGAAAAGAAATGAACAATTATAGTTTTACCTGCTGCAAAAAGCTCTTTAGATGACCTCCATTTGGAGAAATAGATTTATTTCTGATCAGATTACTGAGCTAACAGCTAGCTTGGATGGGGCAAAAATCAGACTGCTGCCATTTTAAAGCAACTTCAGAAACCATTACATTGTCATCAGGGTTGCACAGGAAATGCTACTGCTAGCTACTATCCTTGCAAATGACCATCAATTCTATGTAAATCATCAGGTAATGTGAAATTGCCTGCAGAGTAAAGGCTTATAAATTTGTGTTTGGTTGAACTGCTATCAGCTTTTGTTTTAAATGTGAGTTGTTTTAAGATGGCAGCACTTTGTCTTTCAAAAAGCGACCTACAACAGGTAAGATATTAATTGTACGGTTGGGCATTATTTGAATTTGTACGATTCTGGTTCCCAACGATTCCCTTTTACGATTCTTTTTAAAAACAGGGTCCAAAAAGTTTACATGGTTTTAAGAAGGTAGCTGCAAAAATTGCCCATCTAACCCAGTCTTAAAATCTTCTATCCAGACGAAAACTATTTATGATCTATTTTTGAGACTGATATACTAGGCAAGAGAAGAATGTGTTAGATCAGTGGTGTCCAAAGGACCGGCGTCCTGCATGTTTTAGGTGCTGCCCTGGTTCAACACAGCTGAACCAAAGGAGTGCTTAATTAGCGGGCCTCTGCAGACATATAGATATATATAGAATGACTAGATTTCTCGAGGTGGAGTCTCTGGCGTCATTCACTGGCAGCCATCTTGCTACAGGGCTTCCAGAGCGTGTTATTGTATCGGACTGTATTGAGGTGAGGGATTTCCACTAACACAAATGTAATTCACTGAAATCTTGATGGATTTACAAACGGGTTAATTTATTATAAACGTTATTAACGTGGCCATGATAATCAGACATCAGTTTTTCTTTTTTTAAGTAAGAATGCCATATTATAACAACATGTCTCACATTTACAACAAAACAGTCCGTCTGAAAAGCCGATGAAAATTGAGCAAGTTAAGGTTATTTTAATATTAAATGCACCACACACATTCATGTTAAGAGTGGGAGTGCTCCCTGTACCAAGATGGCCGCTGTGTGACGACGTCGGTCCCCATTGGCCAACAGCGGGGATGATTTATCTAGGCATTCTATATTATATCTATGTCTGCAGACCTTGATGGCAAACTGAGAAGGTAAATCATCTATTTGAATCAGGTGTGTTGAAGCAGGGACAAGTCTAAAACTTGCAGGACACCGGCCCTTGAGGACCAGAGTTGGACATGCCTGTGTTAGATTATTATTCTTGTAAGTTTGGTAATATTTCTTATTTTAAGAATACCAAGTGCAATAGACCTTTTGTACACCTTTTGTTATAACGCATGCGCACATGGGGTTTTTGCACATTCACCAGAAGTAGGGGGGATCATTCGCCGTGCAAGTCGAGTGTTTACATGTTTTCCAATAATAGCAATGGGGAAAAGTGACTTTTGTCGTGTGTATAATTGATCGAGGCAACGTGAACGAGTAAAAGAAAAAAGAGAAGCTTGCTCCTTTTACCAAATTCCTTTAGGAAAGTCGAGCAAAGCTGCTACAAGAAGAAAGTTGTGGGTCAATGCGAGTCACCGTCACAACTTTACTCCGACAAAAAACAGTCAAGTGTGTAATCGGTATTTTGTTTCTGGTATGGCAATTATTGATCCTAACTCTGGATTACCTTCCTACGCTACATCTTGGATATGTGAAACAGAGAGAACAACCTCCCGCAGCAAAAGAGCATGCTACTGGACAGATGAGAAGAAATACCATGAGTTAAATGTCATCAAACATATATTTGTGTGTGTTTGTGTAGTTAACCATCCATGAATGTGTGTCTCTAAACATACATGATAACTAAATAGTTAATACCACAATAGTTCTCATCGACTTCAACATCCTTGTTTCGGTGAACGTCTTCCTTGACATGGTGGCCTCCCCTCGACAGCTGCTTCACAATGACATCCTCTCGGATCTGCTGCACACTTTTCAGGAATTTTGTCTATTGGTCCACAATTTTCCGAAACCACACATCGACATTACAACCCGCCATCACCTCGCTCTTTCAATTTACATTCCCCCCAACTTCCGATTTTTGCAGGAATGTGGTATTTCGCCATCCAATCAAAACATAAGTTTCATGTGTGCTTTGGAATGTGCAAAAGGTCTATTGACTTACTGCCCTGACAGATTATTTCACTTCATTTAAGAAACTCAAATTAAGTGAGTTAAGTGAGTCACACTGTCCTTTTGCAAGCCTTTGTGGCTTCTTCTTCTTTGGTGGTCGGGCGGCTCACACATTCTTCTTTGCATGTGTTCAGGTGGCTCACCTGCAAGTTTTTCTTGGTTTTTGGCATCTTCTTCCAGTCGGTGAACTGGGTATTGAAACAAGAAATTGAAATTAAAAAATTTGGACTATTCTGGGAGAATTGAAACCTTAATCCTGGTTCCAATTGATACTCAAGACTAAATGCCCAACTTTTAATTAATTGTTGTTCCAAAATTTCTATTTCAAAATATTCTAACTGTTCCTTTAAAACTAGTCGAAAACATTTTTCAGTGCAAATCCTGCACTATAAGTCACTTTGAACAAAAGTGTTTGCAAAATGTTTTGTAGCCTAATAACGACAGACACACTGAGAGAGAGCGTCATCAAAGCTTCACACACTGTGACAAAAAAAGAGCTGATTCTGCTGACAGTCCAATAGAATCAACACTGCCCTGAAATAGGAAAGCACAAAGTGACTGCACCACTCTGTATATTTTTAGTTTTGACAATGAAGTTCACTCTTCTCTTCTCCCCCCCTTTTTTTTTTTTTAGCTGGAGAGGATCAACATGTCAGCTGCTCAGACGCTCAGAGCAGCCTTCAAAAAGGTGAGCTGAAACATAAAATAACTCACATCAACTGTTGCAGTTCTGATACGTTACATATATAATTCATCTGATGCACTTTTTAAAAAAAACCCAGACATTTCAGCTCTGACTTTATGCAAATAGTAACTCTTTTTTTAAGCAACTTCACCACAACAACTTTGCATCATTTTTATTTCTTTTATGGAAGTAATTGACACGATACAACACAGTGTCAGAAAAATATTCCACTTGCTAAGTAATAGTATATTATTGCTGTTTAAACAGATAAAACCTCTTACTTAAATTTAGATTAGTTATTTAGATTACAAATGGGCCTTCAGTTTGAGAGTTCTTGTCAATTTGAAACATGCTTTAAAGAGTCGTGTTCAGCTTTTGCGTTTCTCTTGTCGCACTTTCATCCTCTCTTGTGCCACTAGGGGTCATGGTAGCCCAATAAATGCTTTTATGTTTGGTGTTTACCTGCACAAAAAGCTGTCCCAACAAATAATTTGATTACTTGTTAGTCTGAGTGTTATTGGAACATTAGTGATGATGATATAATGACTGTAATGCAATTATTGTTACTTTTAATGTTTACACTGCTCTGACTAAAATGATCAAAACATGTATAAATTGCTGTTACAAATATAAGGCCTAAGATGAGCAGATTAAATAATTGAGGGGAGACAGCTTTGTGGTTGTGCAGACCAAAAGGCTCTCTGTTCACCTTACAGGTGTTTTATTGTAACCTCAGTGGCTCTTTTGTTTACTCCTTGTGTCGTTGTTGCACCTGTTGTGTCATGGCTGATCTAAAGAAAGCTAAATTATCTTGTGCTTTCATTCAAACTGCTTACACTTTGTCCCTAGCTTTGTTTCCCTTAGATAAGAATTTTTGCACTAAAACTATTTCCTCGGACTAGAACAGTGTAGTTCTTCTTCCTCATCCTGCATGCGTGTTCCTCCTCAGGCGGAGCGGGAGAACCCTGGTCTGACGCAGGACATCATAATGAAGATCCTGGAGAAAAAGAACGTTCAAATCAACTTCACTGAATCCCTGCTGCGCATGGCTGCAGATGATGTGAAAGGTGAGCTGTAAATAGTCTCTGTGGATTTGCTTTCCTGCTGTGTTGTGATCTAAAATTCCCCCAATGTTGACTCTGATGGGCGTCTTCTCCTGCAGAGTTCATGATTGACCGGCCCGAACAAGAGTTCCAGGACCTAAATGAAAAGGCCAGAGCACTGAAACACATTCTTAGCAAAATCCCAGATGAGATCAACGACAGAGTACGCTTTCTACAAACTATCAAGTGAGTGTTTTTGCTGTTTTAAAAGAAATATTCTAATGACTACTGAGCCATCTTAAAATGTGCAGCTCTGACTCTCAGTAAATGTAGATATTTTCCACATCCAGGATCAATTCTGAGCTTCAGAATCTTTAGTCACAGTCATGACGTGTCTATCTCCAGTAGATATGTGGTGGCGTTGCATGAAATGACTGATTTGTTTCACATTACAGCAAATATTGGATTATTTTTGTGTAGCAACACCTATTTAAATGTCTAGGAGGGAGTTTATGTAGATGATTCTACACAAAAGAACCAGTTGATCTAAGTGCAGAACAAGGTGATAAACTGTCCTGTGAGGTAAAGTGGAGCAAGGCTGTGTAGGATTTAAAGTGATCAAAACAGTTTTAAAACTAGTGGCTACAGTGGTGAGTAAAAAACTTAAAATAGAGAAGCTAGAAAGAGTTTTGCAGTGAAGCGGATATGAAAATGCTGCGTTTTAAAAAAAAAAAATTTTTGTCATTCTGATGGTTTTAAAGTTACTTAATGGTGTTGTCTTCTGTTCACAGAGACATAGCCAGCGCCATAAAAGAGCTCCTGGACACAGTCAACAACGTCATTAAGAAATATCAGTACCAGAATCGCAGAGTGAGTAACGAACACATGATTACATTTCTAATGGTTTCACATGTTTGTTTCCATTTCTAATCTATTTTTTGTTCCCTTAAAGGCTCTGGAACACCAGAAAAAGGAGTTTGTGAAGTACTCCAAAAGTTTCAGTGATACCCTCAAAACATACTTCAAAGATGGAAAGTAAGTGTAACTTTAACACAACACACACACACACACCACCTCAGCTTTTTGCTGCACTGTTCATGAAAGTAACAGTGATACTAACCTGGTTTCAGACCTTAGAATCAGTCCAGTATATGTTTTTTTTAATGAAGTATTTTCAGATTGGACAATTTCTAGGTAAAAAAAAAAACTGATTAGTAGGACCTACATTTGGAGTCTCAATTCAGAAAAAATTGGGACATTGTGTAAAATGTAAAAAAAAAAAAACTGCTGTGATTTACAAATATAATACCGTATACACAATAAGACATAGGAACTGATAAATATATAAATTAAAATATAACATCATTTTAATGTAACTTTGAATTTTATGACAGCAACACATCCTAAACTTGAAGCATGTTTACATCTGTGAAGCATCTCCTCTTCTTACCAACCTGTAAACCTCTTAGACCTGAGGAGACCAGTTGCTGGACTTCTTGGAGCAGAATGTTGTCCCATTCTTGTCTGGTGTAGAATTCTAGCTGTTCAAACGTTCGGGGTCTTTTCTGGATTTTTTTATTTTATTTATTTATTTTGTTTCGTGTTGCTCAAAATGTTTTCAACTGCTGAGAGGTTTAGAACAGCAGACAGGTCAGTTCAGCACTGTTTTGCTGAAATATGCAAAGTCTTTGGTGAAAAAGATGTCTAGCTGGAAGCATTCCCACATAGCAAACAGGTGTGGGCCAGATCTGGTGTCAAACTGCCACAACTGGCCTGGTTGTGGTTTGGTTTATGTGGGGCTGGCCCAGACATGGACCACCTCTGGCAAACCACACCGAGGCCACCAAAGGGCTGTCCTTCTTTGTGTTATTTGTTCCGAGTGTTAGTTCTAGTGCCTTGTGTGGACCAGAACTGGGCCAGACAAATTTTGCTATGTGGGTATGTTCTAAAACCTGCATCCGTGTTGCTTTTCCAGATGTGTAAGCTGCCCATGTCCAACCTAAAGCACCCCCATACCATCAGAGAGTCATGCTTTTGAACCTTGTGTTGATAACAGCCCAGATAGGCCTGCATCTTTTTCATTTCATGACCTTTATTTAACCAGATAAAAAGCTCACTTGGATCAGGATTTTTTTTACACGATGACCCGGCCAAGAGGTCATTAGCGCACGACATAAAATGATCCAAAACAAATAAAAATATAGGTTAAAATACAATTATTTAACCCTCAAATTAAGTGAAAGTGCAGGTGCTTGGAATAAATACAGTCTTAATAATGACTTAAAACAAAGGCAATCATTCAAAAACACAAGCATTGGTTCAAAACAGTAAAAGCAGAGTCAATGGTTATTTCACTGATTCTGTCTTTCAGGAAAACAAAATAATAAAAAGCTCCAAAGGAACAAGGTCGCTCAATTTAAGATCAGCAAGTATTTCTTTCCAAAGGGGCAGAACTGATTGATGGTCAACATTGTTAGAGCGTAAGACATAGTTGCTGTTAGTTCTTTGTAGAGAAGTGCACAAATAAAACAGAACTAAGCCTGGCAGGGTCTTGTAAATCGGAGTAACTCAGTGTGTACACCTGCGTACACTCGGAGAAGACCAGCTAGATTTAGTTTACACCTCACAGTAAGGCAGGTGTAACCCGTGATGAACCTCAGGGCGCTGTGGTAGACTGTCCAAGTACTGGAGACATTAGAATGAGGTCAATATAATCAAGTAAAGGCATAAAGGTAGCGGACACAAAAATATTTCTAACTGAGTGAGCAACAGGATTTTTTTTTTTTTAAATAACAACCCAGCTGTAGCTTGAATTTACCAACCAAATTAGCTGTGCCTGTAGTTCAGAGGACATGGTGTCCATGGTTTCCCATGAGAATTCTGACTTGTTTGACCACTGAACAGTTTTCCTTTTTAAATGAGCTCTGGCCCAGAGATAAAGTTGGCAGCATTTCTATATGGTTTCTTCTTTGCACGATAGAGCTTTAAACTGTATTTGTGGACATGGATGTTGAAGTGTTCCTGAGTCCATGCAGTGATGTCCAGAACTGGATCAGATCAGGCTTTTTCAGTTGTAGCTCCCAAACTTTGCAACAATTTCATATTTCAGACTTTCATCTTTACTTCCTGTTTTTAAATCTCTCCTCCCGCTGTCCTTGCAGCACGCTAACAAAGCTAGCAAATAAAAGTCATGGCTGCCTCTTGGGGAGGCAGCCAGGACACCCGCAAACACCACCTAATGACTTATTTTTGTAAAAATTTAAATTTTTTAAAACTCGTTTTACCTTTTCTTTTGTTTTTTGTATAATTGTTATTGCACAGCAACTTGGTTATTATTTAAATGTTTTAAATGTGCTTTATAAATAAACTGACATAACTACGTTCCATTTTGAACAAAAAGGGTTATAAGAATCGCAAATAATTGCATTTTGTTTTTATTTACGTTTTACACAATGCCCCTCAGCTTTTTTGGGATCGGGGTTGTAGTTACATACCATTTACAAATTAACAGTAAAGTCAAGAAGTATTTTAAATTTTTATTTTTCATATTTTGAATTTTCAAAAAGAAAAAAGAAATCAATCCTTTATTATTATTTTTATTTGTTTCAATCAAATGAGACCAACATTGATAATGACAGACACAAGCAGTGCAGTTTCATACTGCCACCTGCTGGCAACACTTCATTTATTCATCAGTGGAAACGGACGATCTTTGAGGAAATGGTTAAAGGGAAATAAACCGAAGAATATCCCTGCTGTTTACTTCCTGAGGTTTAGCTTTGTGTCGTTATGAACCTGAGTTTTTTTTAGCTGAACGTCATGCTTCAGTTCAGGAAGCGCCAAACAGCAGGAAGGCCACCTATAGGGATGGGTACCTTTGACATTTGAATCGATTCGGTACCAATATCCGGTACAAGGGAATCGATACCGGTACTCAACGGTACCAATTTTCGGTACTTTTGTGTGTGTTGTTTTTCAATAATAAACTCAAAT
>JARVJO010000173.1:3949637-3965014 GCA_031762555.1 Cynodonichthys magdalenae | reverse complement strand
AGATAGATAGATAGATAGATAGATAGATAGATAGATAGATAGATAGATAGATAGATAGATAGATAGATAGATCAGTTCAGTTTTTAACAATAACAGAGGGTAGTGAGTTCCAAAGAATAGAAATATGAAGAAAGATAATATTACATAGGTGGAAATAGGCAGACAGAGTTACATTAATGATATTGGTTATAAAGAAAAGAGAGATGTCAAGGATGACACCCAGACTCTTGACCCGAGGAGGCGGGTGGGGGAAAGCACTGAGTTACTATGAGGGGGGAGAAAACATACAGATTTGGAAAGAGTGCTTTTGGTACTGGCAAATATGAGTTCTCTTTCATTGATGTTTAGTTGGAGAAATATGTTAAAAAATAAATCAGTGATTGAAGTCATTGAGACAATCAGGGAGGACAGGAGAGAGGAGTGTAGAGACAGGTTTCACAAATAGGTAGAGCTGGGTGTCATCCACATAACAGTTAAAATAGATACTAAATTTCTTAAAAATATGACTTAGACCAGGGGTGTCAAACTCATTTTCACATGGGCCACATGAGCATTATGGTGGCCCTCAAAGGGCCAGTTATATTCGACTTCAGCATTTTGTGTTTAACTTCGACTAAACATGAACTGTAATGTTCTTCATCTCGTTGTTACGGCTGAGCACTGCTGACAAGCAATAACACTCTATGTGGTATTTCCTGCACAGAAACAGCGTTTCAACGCATCCTCTTATAAACACTGAAAAGTACTACATGTACAACTGACTAAATGTGAAATAAATAATACAGAAATACTATTCAAAGTAAAAGTAAGAGGGTTTTACTCTCTGCTGAGTTGTGGTGGGTTGCCTTCTTGAATTCTGAACTCTCCCACTTTCTGACAGGGAATTCCCCACTGAGGGGCATTCTACATTAAATTTACAATTTGTAAGTGGAAATTTCTATACTTCCCAGTACAACTGGGCAACAAGAAAAGTAGCCAGCAAAAATGTAGTGATATGAAAATTTTAAACAACACATTTCACCTGCTGTTTACTACATTTGAACCCTAGACTGAGCCCTGCCTATCTCGTCTACTGTTAGCATCTGTGACAACATGGGGGAGCAAATATGGCGACCTATCAGGGCGTGTCCTCAGAGACGTCATAGCAACTATTAGATTAACAGCAAGCACAACTGAATCTGTTTTACAAATTATCTAATATTTTTACAATAAATTAACAATTATGTTAATTCAACAATCTTAAAACAGCAGACATAAACTAGATAAATATATCGTTTATTAATAACAAAGATCTAAACCAAAACTGAAGTCAGTCTGTAACTTTGACTTTTAACTAGTAGAAAAACTATGACTTCAAAAAGTAATAAACTATATTTATTATTTCTTACTGTTATAAATAATAATAATAATAAATATTTACCAGTCAACACTTTGAAAATGTTCTCTGCAGAGCTGGTTATAGGATGAAATTAATATTAGCTAACCATCTCCTCAACAGGTCAGATTCGTCTAACAGAAACCTAAAAATAACCAAATATAAGTAATTATTTTACACAGTGTAAATATTACATAAATCAAAGGACAAATCGGTTTGTAATATTGAACAATTTGTGCTAAATTATAGCATGATTCACCATACATTCTGTACAACTATAGGCTAAACAAGCTAATATTTGCTAACCAGTTAAAAAAATAACAGTTATTACATCAATTTTATAAGATTATTTTAATTTTAAACTGTTACATTATGTTCTGGTCATATCCCATTGTGCTAAATAAAATAAAATCTGCTTACTTACTACTGCTTACTAATGTTGTGAAATGAGACATTTTCCTGCTTCTCTTCTGTTGGTAAAGCCATAACACACACAGCTTTCTGGCATTATTTAAAACATTAGATAAATTTTGTACACTCTGAAATAATAATAATTTTGTTAATATTATTATTAATAGTTTTCATGATTTCTACATCGTCACTTCTTTTTTTCCGCTATGTTGCCACAATGTATAGTAATAGTAAATCCAGACTTTTGTTCGCTATGCTTAGCAGTTTAGCTTCTACAGTAGAGCACATGGTCACGTGGTTTCCGCACTCTCCAGTAGTTTTATAAGCCTCCATGATTTGAACCCTGTGCCCCTGGTTGTCATTTTGCAGATAAAATAATTGACATTTATTATGGGAAATATAGTTTATGGTCAATGCCGTTTTTAAAAAAACATACTGTACGTTTAAGACATTGGGTTTGATACGTGTGCTTTAGGGAACTACTAACCCTATCAGAAACTAGTGACTAGGGAATGAAAGTAAATAATTAAGTTATATAATTAAGTCAATTTAAACTGAGGTTTTGAAAAAAAATCTGTCAAACATAAAATAATCTGTGAGATTACTCTATATGTCCGTATACCTGCAAAATGATGAAAAATCTGTGTAAATTATGTACAATCCGTACAACTTGACATGTATGATCTCTGGAAATAATTAGCTTTTAGAGTCAACCTCTTTCCAGGTGGCTGTCACAGCTACTCACCATTGGCAAACACAAAACTGGCAACACTTCAGTCTGATTAACAAATGTGGAAGTAGCTCAGAGTCATGCAACACATACTTCAAGCATTAACAGATCACACAAGATTTTAGGATATTGAATGAGATTGGTATGAAGTCAAGGTATGACCAGTAGCTATGTATAAGTAAATCCATCATTTTAAACATCAGATGATCGTATACTTTAAAACACTGGCATGAAAAGCAGCCAGAGATATGCATCCTTCAAGGACTAATATGTTTTTTATTGAAGAATTTCAAACTGTATAAAAAGATTTTTGAAAATAAAGTACTATAAACAGTGTAGATAGAAAAAGGAATGTAAAAGTAAAAATAACTTATCCAGTACAGTGAATGTGTACACATACATTAGTATGTATACATAAAACTGAAAATTTAAATATGTAACTTAAAGAACTAGAAAGAGTGTGTTTTGCTGTAGGGTGGGTTTGATGGATTGGAACAATTTTGGTTAGGGGTTCACTTGTGGGTCACATTAAGCTTTGCTTCCAGGAAACGCTGCAGTTAAACGGCTCTTCTTTGGCGAGTTATATTATGATATATGGACATTCATGTTGAAGTTGTTATTTTTGGAGTGTAGGCTGAGCAATAAAAAGAAGATGATAAATTGCCACTGCATTCATATTTCTCACTCCGGCAGGGTCGTCACATGAACTTCGTGTGTGTATCAAGAGCAATTCAGAGAAAAGTGGAAGTTTTTGGCTTTTTGTTCATGTTGTACATTTTGGGAACTGTTTTTTTTTTCATAAATGTACATTTTAGATTGCAGGTGAAGGAAGGAGTACTCACCTCCAAACTTGGAGGGTGTAGAACTCTCCCTGTCAGAGTCAGTTAAATTCTTGGGTGTCTATCTAGACAGGAAGCTTAGACTGGAAAAGACATGTAAATGAAAAGTGTAAGAAGGCAGCAATGTGCCTACACCAGTGCCGTAGAATTGCAGGTAGTCGTTGGGGTGCTACTCCAAAGGTTATCAGATGGATCTTTACGGCCATAGTCCGCCCCACGCTATGCTATGCTGCTTTAGTGTGGTGGGTTAGAGTTCAAGTTGGGGTGGCAAGAGTGATGCTCACCCTTGTGCAACGAATGGCCTGCCTGAGCATCACAGGTTCCATCAACACCCATGGCAGCCATGGAAGTCCTACTGGACCTAGATTTACATGTCTTAAGGGAGGCCGCATCCAGTGCAGTAAGGTTTCGCCAGTCTGACTCACAGCACACTAGAATCTGGGACTGGACAGTTGCTGCAGTAACAGAATAGTCAAAAAATACAATTTTGAGCCAAGTTTTTAGACAGAAACTGAAGACAGATCTGTCTGGAGCAACCTCTCTATGATAGACATGTATCCCAATCATTTCTAATGTTTAACAGATGGATCCCTTCTGAAGGGGTCAGTAGGTGCAGGGGTGCTGATTTTGCACAACCATAGTGAAAGAGAGTACAGATACACACTAGGTTGTTGTGCAACTGTATCTCAAGCTGAGATATATGCAGTCCACGAGTGTGTGGAATCTCTCAAATACCTTCATTGTACACAGAATGAAATATTCATCCTAACAGATAGCCAAGCTGCTATTCAAGCTCTCTGAGGGCCACACTTTACATCATTACTGCCTTGGGAGTGTGCCGAAGCAGTCAACCAACTGGGGAGAGATAACAGTGTTACTGTTAAATGGGTACCAGGACATACTAGCATTAATGGTAAAAAGAGAGCTGACTACCTTGCAAAAGCTGGCAGAGAAGCTCAGAACACTGAGTGTTTCTAACCTTGTGTTCTTCATCGAAGGGGTTTGAATAGACCAGTGTCTTTTTGGTATGAGGCCTCCGCTCATATCGAATCTTTATCCATCCCCACTCACCATAACCATAGGATACTGAGTATATAATATTAAACTAATGATCATTCCTTTTCATTGGCTGTGCAAAATGGTTGGCTATTGTCAGGAAGTGGAGAATGCTGACAAATATGCTGATTCAGAACAAACATGCTCAAATGGGTGACAATGGCGCATGCTGTACACACTTTTCATACTTTGACATTTTCCATTTTATGTGACTTTTCATTGATTTTTTGTCCTTTATTATTGCCAAAAATGTGGGGAAAAAAAAGAAATGTGTCAAAACGTCCTGTATGTTCATCTATGTGCGACTATGGGAGTGGGCACATGCATCCTAAATTTAATTTTAATTGGTTTGTTTTCCTTTGTTTTTTCGGCAGCTGGCTTGGCGCTTTTTCCATAATGTAACTGTGGGGTGAAGTGAAGCTAACTAAAACTGAGTAAACCGACATTAAACAGTTAAATCTTGTTGACACTTTTACAAAAAAAAAAGTAGAAATGAAGCAAACATGTCACATTGCATCTCCTCTTCCCACAGACAAAGCTAGCTTACTAGCTTACTGACTGATCAGTCTGGGAGTCATCTTTTGTGTCCATACATTGACAAGCAGCTTTCTGTGCTGTGGGTTTCTTGTGTGAATCACAGGTTGTGTTCATCTTAATGAAAAAATGAAAAATAAACATGGCAAATTTCTTTATGGGAATCACCTTTCATTGACCTCATCCAATTCCCAGTCTTTGTTTTGCTACATTTTCATTACTTTGACATAATTTCCATTACATTCTGCATATGGCCTGTGTTTGTGTGGGTCAGGTGCAGTGTACTGGTTTTCTGCACCACACACGATGCACGTTGGGTTGTCCTGGTTAACATGGTGAGTACGCTGACCATGTCATTGCCTCTAATTGTGGCCAGCCTTAAGTGGCAGCTGAAACGTTGACGTGGGGTCATGTGGTTGTTCGACATTTGTTTTCACACACATATGTCATAACTCCTGAGACACACCATGCTGGGCTCCTGGGAAACCCCTCCTGCTGTAGGATATATCACTGCACGAGTTTCTCACCACTGGAGTCTACACTTTGGACAAAAATAAACAAACTCCAATACCCAACATTATTTGTCTACGAATCTCAAAGCTCCACAGTTTCTGTCAGGCTGTTTTATGTCCATCCATGAGTTTTGGAACATTTGACTATTTTTATAAATGTCTGCTTAAAGGTACAGCAATCGGCTTCTGGAAGCAAGTAGTTGAAGCAAGCGCTTTCAGCGTAAAACAAACACAACCAAAACTTCTGACTAATCACATAGTAGGTTCTCATGGTTGGGGTAAGAAGGGATGGAAGAGTCAAAGCTGCAAGCAAAGAGATGTAAATTTCAACACACAACTGCAACAATCCAATCTGATTTTGGCAGTTTTTAGGGGGGGGGGCACATTTGGCGCTTAACTCCCAATTTACACTTATAATCAATGAGAGCATTTTCACTGCATCTGCACATCGAACTGTTAAAATTAGATTTGATCCTATTTTTGCCGTATGCTGGATCCATGCGGAGTCAATCTACAAAAATCACACAAACAGGAACAGGAACGAGCACATCTGTATTCCAAAATAATTAACTAAAAACAGACTAATTTTGTTGATATCCTAGCTATATTATAGGTAGATATGTTTATACACATATGATGTCAAAATTTATCATTCTGTTTGAGAAGTAGATGGCAACATGCAGCATATGAATAAACACAAAATACAAGTGGATTTTATTTTGAAATCAGAACTTTTTAAAAGGCAACAGTGATGCAGTTTCAGCTGTTGTTTAGAGTCTGTCTTCCAACGAATTGTTTTGCTCTGACTTCCACATTCATCGCTGGATTTATTGAGCCATCCCGTATTTCCCGCGCATGCTTCGTGGAGCTCCTATGTGCTTTGCACCGGAGCGGACGCAGTAGAAACAAATGATGGTGAACTGCAGCGCAGCAGAATTGCATGCAGTGTAAATTGAGAGGTAGGCACAATTGTGCAATAATCATGCACAGGTGTGTTTAATCAACATCTTGATATGCCACACCTGTGAAGTGGATCTCGCCAAAAGGGAAGTGCTGATTAACACAGATTTACCCAAATTACAAAATTTGAGAGAAAAAGGCTTATTTTGTGCACAGAAAAAAGTTTTAGATCTTTGTGTTCAGTTAATGAAACATTGGAACAAAAAATGTGCTTGTATTTTTGCTCAGTGTACTTTATTAGAACACTTTTTTCCCCTGTTTCTACAGTATGACCTGACAAGCCGTATGCTTTATTCAACTTGTGTGGTGCTTTGTGGAATTACTTTAAAAATTCATGGAATCCTCCATCTTCTTCATGATGAATCAGTTCAATTCAAACCTGTTGTTTTATGATTGACCAGGTCAAGAACAGGAACTATTTCTCAACCCTCTGCTTCAAGTCCTAATGTTTTCATTCTTTACACAAACTCCACTTGCTAGTTCTGGTTGAAAAGCTAGAGCAGATCGCTCCTGCTATGATTTGTTCCGGCTGCTGTTTCACTAACTATTCTCAGTGCAGTTGTAACAGGGTCGACCCATGTACGCACCACTCCCAATCAGTGCCAATTAGGGTGAAGGAGAGTCAGTTTGAAGGTGATGATACTGGTCTGCTCAGAAACACAATCTCTCATTAGCAATTCTGTCCTTCATCTGACTACAGTGCACCAAAAGGGATGGTGAAACTTACTCTACTAATGTGTTAAGCTCTTGTTAAAAAAGGGCTTCAGAAGGAATACATCAATCAAAAACATTTAATTACTTAATTATCTTATCTTTTCCTGTTTAAATGTGCTGGATTACTAATCAATACCGCTGTACATATTTTTGTAAAACAATAGAAACAATTGTGTACATAGAAATCATCAACATTCAGTTTTGACATTTGAACAGTTTTATTTTCTACTTAGACAAAACATTAACATTCTACTTCTGCTGGATTAAATGTCCAAAAATGGGATTTGAATACTTATCCAAAATATTGCCAGAAACTCTCTCATAACAAAAAAACTTTTACGCAGAACAGTTACTAAAAATGACATTAGGTGTGAATGTTGAGTCATATCTTTTGTTGTTGTTTGTTTTTGATACACATGATCATATTATTGTATTGTAATTACAAGCAGATGTGTAGGGTGACCTACAAAGAGGATTTATGTAAAAACATGAAAATGGTGAAAAATAGAGGGTTTTTTTTTTCCTGACAGTGATGTTTTGTTTGGTTTTCCTGTTTAAAGGCGTGTCAGCTTTAGCAGCAGCACTGATCAGAGGAAATCAAGTTCTGTTCCTCTGATTACCGTGGATAAAGCTGAGAATATCTTTGTGTCACACACTTGGGTGCTCAGCGAATGATACTCTGAAGACTTTTGGTTGAATTCACAACAAATATGAACTATTACAATGATGACAGAAAGTGCTTGCTGAGTTTCCCTAACATACAGCCTCTCATCAGTGTGATTTAAAAAAAATCTGTCTTTGATTGGGAATAAGAGTCATCTGCAGCTGGATGACATGGAGGACTGATTCCCTTAGCAGCCAATAAGGTTTACATGACACGTTGAGTTAATGTGTACTGCTGATTATATAATGCTACAATTTGGACTTGACATCAATTTAAGAAATACTTAACCTTTCAACCAACTACTTTACAAAGGACATGAAAATTGCTAACCTCTGGCTCATATGAGTTATATAAATAGTTGCAAAGATGAAGTTCAATGAATATTTTACCACCTTAAAGGGAACTCTGACAAGATGTAACATTAGACATTTGATAAACATTTACTTCTAATACAAAACATGATGGTAAAAATACTGTACGCTACGTTTTTACAATAATAGACATTGCCATGCCAAAGCAATCACTATCCAGCTTGAATAATAATTTTGAACAATATCTGACATTCAGCCCTTTTAAATGAGACCTGAGCTCGTTGACAGAGAGGAGAATGTAGAAATGACTCGAGGACAACAGAGCTGCTTCATGGAAGGAGAACCTCAGCTTTGTTCTTTTAGCTTTTGCGTTAGCTCCAGAGGTAATAATTTTAGCTTGAGTAATATACATCTAATATACATTACCCACGGGCAGCGCAGTGGCTCATTTGATAGAGTTGGAGCTAATTTACTAAACATCGCATTTTAACTCGTACTTTGTGCAGAACATACAAAACTAATGCATAATATAATTTTTTTAACCATGACTCTTCGTGTTTTAGTCTTGACTGTAACACATCATTATCATCCCCAGAATGCATTGCATCACTGTTATGTCCTGCAGTCATTTGTTTGCTAAAGACTGTGCAGGTGCAGGATGATGATTTGTGGTCCAGATGTGCTGTGACTAGTCTGGGATTGGCTGGCCTTTCCTGGCGCGTAGACCTCCTCTACAACCTGGTTGGATCGCCTGTAATTCCTTGAATTTGTTTTTTACACTGAATAAAATAAACCATTTTAAATCAACTTCCATCTGGTTTTAATGTCACTTCCTCTTTCCCTGGCTGAGCTGGGTCGTAACAGTCAGTATGGTTATAGTTACTGTAAGTGGAAATGGAGGAAGAACCCATATGAGCGGGGGCCTTGTAAGTGGGCCCATTGCTCTCCCCATAAGGACACTGAGCTTTAATCAAACTTTCGAGTCCCTTGGATGAGGACACAAGATTAGAAACACTCAGTGTTCTGAGCTTCTAGGGATCCATAAAGGGGTCTCCAAGAATTATTTCCTTTGACTGTTTTGAGCCAGGCAGTGGCCCAAGTAGTGCAGAGGTTTCTAATTCAATGCCACATATGTACATCCAAAGGTGTATAGTAACTAAGTACAAGTCATTTTAAGGATTTGTAATTTTACCAAGTGTTTTTTTAATCTTAACTTTTACTTTAATTTCGTTACATTCAAAACAAAAATAATACTTACACTTCTTTACTTTAAAATGTAACACCTAGTTGCACATTACATATTTAAATATGACCAAAACTCATATTGAAGAGTTGTTTATGCACTCTAAGAAATGAAGTGTTGAGTTTACTTGACTGATTCTAAACAAATTTTAACACAAAGTTTTGTTTATTTTTTTAACATAGAAACATCCACATATTTCAGTTATTTCTTTATAAATGCTACAATCTTTCGTTAACATTTAGCTCCTATGAGGTCTGAATGCAGAAACATGGACTCAGTTTGTGATAAGCAACAGTAGAAATTAGCGTAATGAATACAAATGGAAGCATCGTTTCAGCTCAGGTTGTTTGGAGTGGACAGAGTGGTAAACTGTAACAGCAGCTGCAGCCAGGGCAGCTGTGTGGAAATGGCTGCATGGCCTGTCGACAAGCAGCTGAATCCATCTCATGCCTGGCGCAGCTCAGAGCATGAAGGGGCGTGTCCGGCTTTGGTGAGCTGACGGGGCCAAAAAAGTGCATTTACAAACCCGCAGATCTTTTATTCAAACACTAATCTTAACTTGGTTTTAGTTTATTTGAAGAGTTTGTAAATTCAGTGCAAACATGTAAAAAATAGGGGTGCAACAATACAGAAAATGCACGATTCGGTTTGATACTTTAGTCTCACGGTTCAATATTTTTTTGATACAAAAAATAGCAATTTTCATGCTCTTCTTAACTTGTAATTTATTGGAATTAATTTTGAACATTTGTTTAACCTCAAAAGTACAGATTTTTCATGAAATGTTACTGAACCAGCAAGTTTCTCAGTGGATCTGCTCTCGACAACGCAGCCTAGGTTTGAAGAGTCGAACACAGATCCACAGAGCCTTCAACACAGAGCATCTTCAGAAGGAAAAAAATCTGTACTGTTCGATACAAGAGTGTATTGAACCTAAAGCACTGTATTGAACAGTTCAATACAGATACATGTATTGTTGTACCCCTAGTAAAAAAAAAAAATTAACCCCTCTCAACAACTATTTACTTGGGTTCCTGGTAAAATATGGCCGTAAACTTGCAGCTTTTAAATTGACAGTTCAGAAATTTTGAAGTAGGTTCTGTGGAAAAGTAATTGATGAGTATTTTACTTGCTGTAAATTGCGTTTTGAACACCCACTGTTTAGAGAAAATTTGTTTTTGACAGACTGACAACTCAATGTAATTTTTGCGATTTACACCACCGTCAATTTTGCTTTACACATTTTTTTTTTGGTGGAAATATTGTGGGGTTTCTGGCAGAAACGCAACATAGTTGCTACAATGATATCATTACAAATAAAGAGGAAAGTTTAAATCCTCTGTAGATGTATCCCAGACATGGATGATGCTAATTGAGTTTTCAATAGTCAAAAATCACTGTTTATATTGATTACAGTTATTGCTCTAGGAGGATGAGCAGAATCACTACTGTTTGTTAGAGTTGAGTTACTGGAGCTTCCTGTAGTAAAAATATGTTGCAGCAAAGCTGTGTTTTCTCATCTTTTCCCAACTTTTTTTCCTGAACTCTGAAGCAGATGGAGGAAATGAACCCAGAATGCAGACTGGACCTGTTAAGAATCACAGAAAGCAACACACAGGGAGACCTAGCATGTAGAATGCACAATCCATTTCTTTCTAAGTAACTCTCAGGGAATATATGAGTGAGACAAAAGAAGGAGAGAGAGAACAGCTGTGCCAAATGAAAACTGGACTCAGGTGGGAGTGGGCGTGGCCGCACTGAGGACACTGGGAACCTGACAAACACTGGAAACACAACTTGTGTCCCCCACCGCAGCGTTGTCCCTGGACCTAAGTGTCCTCCACACCCCCGGCTTAAAAGGCCCACCTTTCCTAAAGAACCTCCACACAAAACCCTGGCTACGAATAACAGAAATAATAAAAATGTAAAAGTTTAAACAACACGTTGAGATAAAACTGCCTTAAAACTTTTGAGATTAGTCGTTGTTTTATGTCAAAAATTCCTTTAATCGTTGTCCTTGAATTATTTGTTAGCCACTTTAGTACAGTCAGAATAAAACTTTGTTCTTCCAAACTGACAATCTTCTCAACAACAAGTAAGATAGTAATTGTTCAGAACTTTGCAGAATGTCACTTTTAAAGATCTGAAATACTTTAACTCTTGTCTTACTTGCAAAATTGGTTACAAAGACTTGTACAGAAATGAGAGAGATGAATAGTAATTATTTAATGATTTTTAAAATATATTTATTTTATTGGGATAGACTTGTAACCTGTCCATGGTGTAGCCCACCCCTCGCACAGTGACCCCCGTGTCCCTGAAAGGAAGAAGCGGGTTCAAATGATGAATGGATGGATGTTTATTTTATTATCTCAAACAGACTAACTGCACAAGATTGGTTGAATAAATATCTGCAATTTTCTGAAAGCAACAAAAGGAAAATCCTACACTGTACCGGCTTGAAAACACAATAAGAACTCGATTAATAATTGGTTTAAAGTTCCCAAAGTGACACAGCAGAACTACTGTTGGGGTCAGATCTGACATTGCTGCGATATTCATATATCACAGGCTTCAGACAGGCCTCGCTGCAGGAGTGAAGGTCGGTCAGGAGGAGGTGCTGGTTGTGTAAGTACACGGCTGAACTGCAGTAGACTTCTTTATCATCTTTTCTTGTTGACTGCCTGATCACCGAAGAAAAATGAGAGCAGATTGTGGGTGGTTTGGGTTCCACGTCCGGCAGGTGTGGCTTCAGGAGGGGTCAGCGTTGGGCACAAGGGTGTGAAAGACAACTGTTAGGACTTCAGATTCACGAGGACATCAAACACTCAGCCCAAAACTAAATGAAATACTTCGGCATTGTTTCAGATAATAAAGCCCTTAATGCAAAACATTTTAAACTAAGATATGATGGGAAGCGACGGTGATTGATTTGAAAGTAAAGGCACTTGTTTGAAAATGAATTTCACTAAATTGAATCTGAATTTAATGATTTGAATGTGAATTTCTTTTTATTAAAATTGGATTTCATTTTTTTTTTCATTTTATTGTATTGAAAATTCAGTTTGACAACTTTCTTTTATATCAGTTCTAAAATTCAGTTGCTTTGTGTGTGTGTGAGTGCGTGTGTGTGTGTGTGTGTGTGTGTGTGTGTGTGTGTGTTATATTTTTCTTTTTCCATAAATCTGTTGATCTGATTACTCTGTGGTTTTTACAGTTTCAAAGCAAATTAAATCATATTCAAAACTTTATATTCAGATTCAAACGAATACATTTAATTTCAAATTTTACAAATATAAATTTAGTCTGATCAATTTAAATTCAGTTTCTGATGACACAAGTTTTAAATCACACATGCTGGGGCTAAATCATTAACATCATTCCCAGTGTTGCACAAAGCTAAACAAATAAACAACAGTGATGGCAGGATAGATAGTTGTTTCTTCCACTTGATGTATCTGATGTTTGAAGAGAGGCTCGTGTTGTTGGATTAGGAGATGCAGGAGGAAAACCTATTTTTTCTTGTTAATAATGGAGATAAAAAGAAAACATGGAGGTTGGTTGTACATGATGTTGATGTGCTCGTAAGGATCAAGCTGCTCCTCAAAGCTGTCTGTCTTGCTAATTTAAAATGCGACTTCTGGGAGCGGACCATTTTCAGCAAAATAAGCAGAGGCTTACGCTGCTTCTTATAAACAACCCACAAAGTTCTGACCAATCAGATGCTGCAACCCCATCGGAGTTCTGAGTGGGGACAACGTACCAGACAGGGTGTCAGTGGGAGGTAACAGACAGAAGTTATGAATGGAATGGAAGTTTAATCAGCGTTTAGTTACAGTCGTTTGTAGGTTGGCTAAAGTCTATTATTTCGTTCCAAAATTTATTGATGATTCAGTTTCAGTAAAATTAATCCAGGTGTTCATGACATATTTTGCTGACAAACATGCGCACAAAAACACCTTCTCTCTGCCTTCAACAGAGAGCTGTTGTAAAAACCTGTGAATTAGTAAATTGTTAAAACTGTCAGGAATTCACCTTTTAATACAGACATTAATGCATTATCTAGTTCAAACATCGTTCTTGCTTTAGTTCATACAGAGACTGTACCTGTAGGCAGAAATAATACAGCAGCCTGAGGAAAGTTCAACATGCAGGAGCTGTAAAAAGTCCTTCGTTCTGCCATCAGAAATATGCCGAACTGAGCTCTTTTCATGGACAAAATGGTCCTTGCTCAGCAGGTGTGAGCTGTCGACTGACTGACTTTCACACAAGTTCCAACGCTGGTTAAATACCTGAAAGGATTCAGTGACCTAATGATGCTTTTCACATCTGACAGTTTGTTTAATGCTCTCTACCTTTCAGGATCCTGACAGTTTTATAATAGTAAAAAGGAGCAGACTTGCTGTAAAACTCCAACTTCAAGCCCTTCATTCCTGTGAATAAAAATGAAACAAGCATTAATTTAACAAACTTAAAAAATGCTATTTTCATTGCTCCTAATATTTATGAAAAATACAAAAAAAAAACCCCCGTTGAGATCTGTCAAGATGTTTTTACTTTTATTTATAGTTTGTTTCCTGGTATAAATCCGTACTTTGTTTGTTACAGCTGAGTGCAACAAAACCTTTACTGCTATCTTCTCATTACTTATTCACACCCTATTAGCTCCACTCTAATGTTGCAAAAGCTTGTTTTGGATTTTAACAACACTTTAAAAGTTCTTCTAAATTCTTTTGGCAGGTAAATGAAAAATAAACCAGCTTTTTTTTATATCTATATAATTTCTGCAACATAAACGATCAGTCTCAGCTGCACTTTAGTTGCATATCTGAAGCTTTTTAACCATCATTTCTGTCAAAAGAGACCAGCTTTCATTGTTTAATCCCTGCTAGAGTTACAGCAACAAAATCCAGGAAGTGAGTCAACAATGAATTCTTCTTTATAAGACTGATAAAGATAAATAACAAGTGGTTTGTCTGAAACCCAAGCTTGGCTACAAAGTGCAGCTTGTCATGAGCTGGCTTCACATTCAGATGAGATGCACATTCAACAATTATTTCCTGAAAGTTTCACTAATACTCATCTAGTGGCTTGTGAGATATTTTTATAACAGACAGAGTTGACTTCAAATAGTTAATAGCAAAATGTTAAACAAAGATTTGCACAAACTGTTAGCACTCAGTGTTGGGGGTAAGTCTCAGCTACTACACCAAATTAGCTTTAGGTCAGTGCTTGTAACTGAGTTAAAGCCATTCCTGGGTTTTGTAAGGTCCAACTTGAATTGATTTGACTCCAAAAGTAAATCAGTTATAGATTCACATCTTATGATTATTTTCTCCAAGTTTCATTCAAATGTGTTCAGTGGATCATGGGATATTTTGCTAATAGACACAAATCCTTGTACATGCAGACATGAGCAACATTATCTTCCTCCTTTGGCTTTTGGCAGCAGAAAATAATAAAGTGTAGTTTTGTTAATTTTGTTAATCAATTTAAACACAGTTTGATGAAAAACCTTTGAGTTGAGTGTTTGAATTTTTGGCATCAATGTAATCAGACGTGGTCAAATAAAGATGGTTTCTTTTTTACGGTTAATGTAAACGAAACAAAGTTAACGCTAGCATTCAGAATCAGGTTTAAGTAAATCCTGTTTTTTCGATTTTCATGGCTGCTGCTCATTTATGAACACCTGGTAAATATTTATTGAAGCTATGGATCTCTGGGTTTAATACTTCAGTGCTGTTAAAAATCTTCATTGTGGGGCGGTCTCCCAATCCCCATATTTTAATATTTTTATCTTGTGTTTCACTTTCATCTTCCTGAAAATACTTTTTACTACTGTGTTAGTCGATCAGTAATTATTTTCAGCAGGCATTGATGTTTCTGATGGGGAAAAAAAGGAAAAAATAAAAATTAAATTAGGGCACATGTGTGATGTGTGTCATTAAGTATTTGTCCTTTATAAACAAATGCTTTGCCATAGCTGTGATAAAAATACAATGCAAACAAAGAAACACTTGAGTTAAAA
>JARVJO010000173.1:3931693-3949537 GCA_031762555.1 Cynodonichthys magdalenae | reverse complement strand
TATCTATCTATCTATCTATCTATCTATCTATCTATCTATCTATCTATCTATCTATCTATCTATCTATCTATCTGTCTTAATTTAGACAGGTGAACCTTTTTTTTAATGTTTGATTTTACTGTATTATTGTTATACTATTTTTTGATGTATGATGGTTTTAAGTAAAATTTATTGTTATAACAATTTGCTCCCTGAATGAAAAGATATTTTTGCTAACACAACTAAATGAACACACACTAACAAATGGACAAATTTAAAAACACTGCTTTTTTGCTTTTTGATTTTATGTGACTATTATTTCACCGATACATCTAATTGTCACAGATTCAGGCATTTATTTCAACACATCAACAAAACATCACTAATGTCTCTAAATGACACAATCTCTTGGAAGTTTTTTCACGTGATGAGTCAGATAATGAGTCAGTTTCTGGAAGGAATGCAGCGTTCTGGCCACGAAACGGCAGCAGATGTCTGGCATATGCAAACACGATGTTTGAATTCCACTATACTGGCACGGGCTAATCAGAGCAGTCTGCTGAACACACAACCACATACTGTAAGTCTGCGTGCACGTGGGCACGAGATGGAGTGGCTCAAGGCTTTAACTGAGCTCAACTAAATTACAAGCAGTCCAATTCCTTTAAAGTCCCACGGGGGACACGAATGGCCTGAAGAGTACTGAATGTTTATGGTTTTAGCAGATGAATATAAAAACATTAATGTTTTAAAATGCATTTCATCCAGAAAAAGTAATTGCCGAATAACTCCAGAACTTTACAGTGCTGCAATTAGTTTTCCTCTCCCACATCAGATGAAGAGATATTAGATTATTGGAAACATTTAGCTAAAACTGGTCCTGTTTTTAATTGTGCAGCCTTGCAGTTATATTTTCAGACTGATAACAATCCTTTACGTTTGCTCTTCATTGTGTTGCTGTTGGGGGCTTCAGACAGTGGCTCCTTATTGCCTTCTTGGCTATTAAAAAGATGGAATCACAGCAATAATCTTTGATGACTATCGCCTGTATTTTCAGCTATAAGTACAAAAAATAGCCTAATAGGTGGTCTGTACTAACAATTTTTACAATTTTATTTAGTTTGTCTGGCTGACATCGCAGTAAGATCATGTCTAAAGGTACAGTAATATTAATGCATTAGTCTTTTACAGTTCTTTTTCAAACTTTATAATCTTTCATGCATTATTCATTCAAACACACATTCATACACTGATAGTGGTAAGCTACACTGTAGCCACAGCTGCCCTGGGGCAGGCGGGGCCACCATGCACCGGCATCGGCGGCCCCTCTGACCACAGCAGGGAAGGGCGGGTGAAGTGTCTTGTCCAAAGGCACAACAACAAAAACAAAAGGTACATGAATTTGAACCGGCAACTGTTGTCTCCCTGACAACTCAGCCACAGCCGCCCCAAGGTGTGGAATTTAATAAGGAAGTCAAATAGGCACTTTAGCTTTTACAAAAAAAAAGAGCTAAATAAGCTGTGCCTTTTGAATTAATTACCATAAATAAATAAAAAAACTTGCTCATTTTAACATTAGTAATAAAAGACATCCCATTTATATTTAGCAACCAATCTGGGTCTAGATGAGATTTTATTTGGGTCCAAATCTAAACCACAGTCTGCCTTCAGAGGACCTCTGATGTAATAAGCTGCATTGCTTAAAAGTAGTTGCATTAAATGTGAAAAAATGTGTCTATGTCTCCCATAATCCATGTCAATTATTTTACCCACAGCGGTATCCCACTTCTTGGTGCACAGAACAATAATTATTTGTTAGTGTTTGGATGGATAATTAAAGATAGACCACCTCGCTCATGGTTAAATATTTTTGTGTCACATGTGTCTCTCTGACTTAATGTGATCATTTTTTATACCATCAAAATGCAAAAGGAGGGTGATAATGTTTTGCTTCTTTGTGTGTCTTAATTTGCCTGTATGTTAGTAAAATATCTCATGACTCACGGGATAAATCATATGAAACGTTTGGAAAGTGATAACACCAGAACTGGTGGATCATCTACTAATTAATGTTTGGTGTCAATTTTAATAAGATAACCACCACTGTTAATCAACTTTACCCAATATAAAAATGGCTACAACTTTGTTAAATATACAGATATTTAGTTATAAGTCTGTATGGTAGTAGCTTAGCATTTTTTACATCACATATCCTGAGCACTAACTGATGGAGATTTTAAAACTCTGACATGTATTCCATCAAGAAATACTGGGCCTTTATGTGTGTTTAATTATTGTCTGTTTGTTTATATCCCTTAACTTCTTGTATTTTTGTAAAGTTCAACCTTCTTTGTGAAATTTTCACTGAGTTTGCTTTGCTTTCTGAGTCCAGAGAAAGAGCAGAGCCTGTAGATTATGTTAAACCTATTTTTTTATTGTAGAAGCAAACGTTGCATTAATTGACTATAGTTTTTCAGAAGAGTTCATGAGCTGTGCATCGATTTCTTTTGTTTATAAAGCAGATAATCAGGCTATGATGACAAAAGTGATGGCAAGAGTTCCAGAATTTGTCTTGTAAAATGATGAAAGCGAACCCAACAAATATGCTAATAATTGTCTTAGTTGTGACTTTTCAAAGATTTCTGACATCAATCAAAAATGACAGAACTCTAGAAGACAAAAAAAAGGCAAACTGAGTCACGTAATTTGGAAATGTTCCTTCTCAGTCCAATCGATCAGCTCTGCCCTTCTTAGTGCAACAGCCCTGATCTCCCCAGCAATATGTTCACATTCGGGATCAGCCCGTCGCTGAAGTGCCACAGTTGGGTGTCCGCATGGATTTTCTCCAGAGGCTGAACAGAGAGGCTGCTCAGCGCAAAGGTAATTACGACACAACTTGAAGTGACTGCTGAGCTGCTCTCCAGACTTCTCATGCGCTTCATGTACTGAGGTCTGATGCATCATCCTGAAAAGCACCCAGACTTGCACCAATCCCATAATTCACAGACTGCTGCACACGATGCTGACGCTGATACTGACTGTGCTGCGCTTTTAAACCTCCTGATTCTCTGCTGCTCTGAAGAGCCACCACTCATACTACGACATATTAAAGGCCCTGGCACTGAAGGACCATTTTATGTGCCTTATTGAAATCCTTACAGAATGTAGCTCACTTTAACACGTGGCTTTGCATTCAAGAAGGTGTCAGGCAGCGTTCAAGGTGCGAACGGTTCACCGCTTTATTGTTATCATTAAGTGGACTTCAATCATTATTATACAACTAAACTCCACAAAGCATAAAGAGAAACAGTTGTTTTCTCAAATCAACACAACAGAGCAACAAGGAGCTGCTGCTGCTCTATGTGGAGATGAAATTCAAACAAATGTATTAAACTAAACTAAAACCAGTAATTACTGTACGAAATTCTACATAAATGCCAAAAATCCTATTAAAACATGATGTCGGTGTTGTTTCATCTGCAGTTTTTGGAGTTAGAACTTAAAGATTACACAATGATTTTAAGAAAACTTTTATTTTATTTAGAACAAAGTGTCTCTTTTTATTTATAAACCTGCAGCCCCTCTGACCAGATTAAATCAAACATAAAGCATTATATAGCAAAATTTTTAAATAAATAAAAATAGGAAATAAGATTATCTTTTAACTTGTATATATTTATTAAACATAGAACTGACAAACTTTTCACTTGAAATGTAAATTGTAACACAATGAGAATAAATAGCAGTAATTATGTGTATCATTTCAGAGCATCGCTGCATTTTGTATGAGTACTTGTAAAAATGCTGGTATCAGGGCACCAAAGTTGTTGGTATATTTTAATTTCAACAAAAAACACATTGTTACATTGTTAGCTTTTTTTGTATTTGTGATTTTCTTCTTAAACAATTGTGGGTAGTAGAAGGTAATAGGGGGAACTTCATTATTTTTAATTCTGTTACATTGTTTTTTATTGTTGTAGTTAGTTTTTAAATACAGTATATGTATTTGCCCAAAATCTTTATTCTGTGTTTTATCATATTCGACTAACTAAAGGCAAAAATCTAAATTATTCCATGATCATGAAATTTTGATACAGGCCGTGTATTTACTATGTATCAAATCCATATCAAAATTATTAGTATCGCCCATTTCTCTGCCTTTTTTTTTAGGTTCTGCTCTGTGACTGATGTCACCAATATAGTAGCTGCCAATATATATAAGGTAACTATTGATAACTATTTGACAAAACATCCATTCAAAAGCTACTAAACTGTTAAACTGTATTTTTCCAAACTCATTAAAAGTGCTATCTGCAACAGGTGATAATTGTTCATACCATTTCCACAAAACACTCACTTCTGAAGTCCTGAACATTCTTTTTAAATATTTACAAAATGATTCAGCAGAGACTCTGTCACTGCTGATTCTGAGCCAAATCATCAATTTCTTTTATTTGACAGCAAATGTTTATTTTAAGACGCCGTCTCATTTTCATTCATTAACATTCATCTGACTCCATTGGTCTGCACACAAACAAGCTGCTTTCTTCTCTGCCAGATTGGGGATGTTTTAACTAGACTAGACAGTGAAATTTACTGTAGCCAATAATTGCGTCTCAGAGTATTTATTCAGGAGATCATTTTTCAGATTTTCATCTGTTTAGAGAGACTTGTTTCTTTTAATTGTCTGTGATGTCAGTTATTCTTATTAGGGTAGAGACATTTGGCTTTGAGAAGCACGTACTGTATGCAATTCACATTTATACATATGAAATTTTTTTAACCACAAGTGTTTACAAATGTAACTATTTGCAGATGCAGAGCAGTGATTGTTAGATGTCTGTTCACTAGCAAGGATCACGGCACATAGATATGATTTTTAAAGATTTATTGTAGGAAGGGGTTGAAGGGATGAGAGGATGAAGGAGCTTTGCTAGGTTATCTGGGGATGATACCGGAGGGCTTGAGAGAAGAGGAGTCAACGTGGAGGTATGGTCTTTGGGAAAAAATTAATTCCTTGTGAAATTTTTTTCCCCAAGCCCTCATTGGACCCCCCAGATAGAACCTGCAGCAAAAGGAAAAAAAGCATGTTTATGAGATTGAGGGAAGGAAAATGATGGGAATGAACTGATGAAGGAATAGAAGGAGTAGAGGTGATGGGATGAGTTAAGGAGGAAGGAGGGTGAGGGAGGGTGAGGTTGACGAAAACGTAACAGACTGAGGAATGGGTGAGCAGAGATTAAATAGGCAGGTGGGGTAATTGAAGGTGAGGTTTTGGGCATGGTCCTGCTCCCGAACCTAAGTTAACATATTAACTTCATTTATGTCACAATGTTATGTGACAAACATCTATAGAATATTTAGCATTTGTGTAACAGCTGCAGTACTGGCAACACAGAGACGGATTTAAAGTAAGTCTAAGTGTCATTGTTTGTAGAGAAATCAGAGCCAGGAATGCCGACCTACACAAGGAACTCTACTTAAATTTAAAGACTTTATAAACAGAAAAAAAAAAAAAAAAAAAACTAAACTTGAGAACCAGGTAAGAGTTGTACCCATGAAGTGGAATGTCAAGGTAACTCCTACCAAATCTGGAAGTTTTATGGACTGAGGTATTAAGAACATTGAGAATATAGTTCAAGATTATGTACATAAGCTAGCCAAGGTTGTGGACAGACCCAGAGCATTCTTGTGTGAGATATGAGAGTACAGATTTTGTGACGTGTGAAGGAAGTAGAAAAATGAACCAGAAAGTTGTACGAAGTTGGGTTTTTTGGGTATCGGGTGACAAGGTTCAAAGTTGTCAAGAGCTGAGCGCAACCGAGTGACCAGACTAAATACAAAAAGATAAGTGCTTTTATTTACAGGTGGGGGAGAATTGCAGGATCTGGAAGAGGAGGAAAGCAAATAGGTGATTCCATAAAGGTTCATAAAGATATTGACAAAATGAATGATGTTTGTTAGTTTCTCTTACAGGATGTGGAGCACAAGGCAGGCAAGTGGTGTCCAAGGCATGTCGTGACCAAATAACCATGAGGGTAAGATGCATCAGCGTGGATCAGACAGCTGGGGGAGCCTATTAAGCCACAGCAACTCATCAGCAGGATCGCTTGCAGGTGCAGGTAATAGCAGTGAACCAATCAGGAAACACAGGAGCAGAAACACCAATCCTCACATTGTGTCTTTTCTAAAAAGATGCAACACTGTTCAGATGTAAACTGATGCTTCAGTAAACCCCTTGCTCTCCTGAGTTTTTGTCCTCTCTTCGTTGATTAATAACTACATGTTCAAATTAAGAATTTACTCCATTTCACACACTGATGTACTGCAAGTGAGGTGAAGACAGGGAGACTAAAGTTCCTACTTCATCACGTCTCACTCTAACCACTTCATGTCTGTTCAGTTCTACTCAAGTGTGTCTCCAAGGCAGTTTGTCCCTCACTCTGTGGGTGTGGTTGTGCGTGGATCATCAGCGGGCGGCTTTTGATGTTGTGGTTTAGTCGTCCGGTAGTCAGACTTAATTTTTAGGGTGAAAACAGACGACGGAGAGCAGAACCACATTTGGGGGTTATCTGAGGATGAATCAATGAGAAGGGATTAAAGCCTCGCCTGTGAAGAAGCGACTTAAATAGTCTGAGGCTGATGAGGAGATTGGAACAATCAGGCTTAATGACAACAGGGAACAGGTGTAAGTGGATGGAGGCATAACCAGGGAGAGAAAACACAAGGAGGCACAAGAAAAATAGAAATTAAACTTCATTGGAAATGAAAAATGAACTTCAACCTAAACATAAAAAACATGAATCGTGACAGTTTAGAGATGGTTAATTGATAAGGAAATAAAAAAAAAAAACATAATGCAACAGAAAGGATAGTAGAAGGAGAAGATTTAAACTCACCACTGAATTTAATAAAAATCAGGACCTCACATCTAAATTTTGGTCTATTTAAACTGAAAACAACACCTTTAATTTGACTTTACAGGCTTACAATTTTTATTATTTAGACATACTGCTGCAAAGTTATCCTGACTGTCACATTTATTTTCCAGACACTGGGCTAAATGAGTGCCAGAGAAGTGTGAACACACAGGTTGTGTTTTCTTCCTGACCTTGCTGCATTTCTGTTTATAATGCTTTCTTCTTTTTCTTTTTTTTTTCTTCTTCTTTTAAAGCAAGATACTAAAAAGAATCAAACATGCTTATTTTGGAAGCTTTTGTAGCCTAATGCCAACTGTAAGTGCTGAGCATGATGAAAAGCTACAAAAGTAATTCATTTACAGATTTTACAAAAGGTTTTGATTAAAATTACGTATTTTTGGAGTAAAAAACGGAAAAAAACTATCAATGCACTTAAACATATATTTTCAACTATATAATACTTTAGACCATATAAAATGTAGCTATAATTATATATAATACAGTTTCTTTCATTTTTGTTTTTTAAAAATGCTTTTTTCATGCAGCAGATGTCACTGTAAAGCCAACCTTAACCACAACTCTCTCACTGAAAGCCTCGCTGAGATGGAGTTGTGTTCTCCCGGTGACAGATGGCACTTAAAACGGCAACAAAAAAAACCTGCCATCTTTGATATGAATGATAATAATACATCTCATTTAAAGCCACAGCAGCTTGCAAGCTGTATACTGAACCACAAATGAACATAAATGGTAAACAGTCTGAGCAGAGAGGTGAAAAACACAGGTCTTTAAGGTGTAATAAAATGAAAACAAGGTACCCAATCATTGCTAAGTTCCCACATCAAAAAGAAAAAAAATGACTAATAAGGATGATGTCATTATTTGATGAGAGATAATTATAAACACTCTCATCCTGAAGTACCTTCTGATTAAAATTTGACTGGAACTTGATCCATTCCTTATTCGACCACCTTAATCACTTCTAATTGTGTGTGTGGAAAAAAAAATGTCATAAAGGACTACATTTCTTAAAGTAATACACATCATTCTTGAGATTATTTAGAGTTCCAAACTAAGATAATCTTCTAGTGAGAAGGGATGAAGTTAAAGCCATTTTGGTCAAACCTTGTAAAAGACCTAAAGCACTATCTCATGTAATCTAGGGAGGGCTGACAGGATGTGTGAACACTCAGGCTTTCAGCTGCTACCACAACCAATTTTAGGTCAATATCTGTAAAATTGATGGTATTAAAACCATTTTTTTTTTGCTAAGATCAGATAGCTGTTGCTCCAACCTTACATTGAGTTGACTCCAAAAGTTAGTCAGCTGTAGATGCACATCTAACAATTGTTTTTTAATAGTTTTGTTAAAATCTATCTAATGGTTCATGAAATATTTTTGATAAGAGATGTTTGTTTTCCTCCACTGCTGGACTGTGGTGATGTTGGATGTTGCTTATCATGGAGAACTGTGATTTATAACCCAATGTAAAACTCTCACACCATTATACCCTGTATTCAATGATAAACTGGCCATCATTATCTACCCACAGACTTGTACACTAGTACACCTTTATTTACAAATCCATCCTCAGTCTGCTGCCTCCCTATCTACATTCCATGATGTCGCAAAGACAGCAGTCATAGTTCACGCTCCCAGGATTTTATTTCTTTCAGAGTCCCCTTAGTTCCCACAGAATTTGGGGAAAAAAAAGCTTTCTCTTATGTTCCTCTATCCTCCTGGAATTCACTGCAGCAAGAACTGAAACTGTCCAGTTTGATTATCGGGACATTTTAAACACATTTGAAACAAAATGGAAGAACCATTATTTTAAGCCTGTTCTTGTTTTTTAGGTTTTGCTTTAACACTCATCTCTTTTAAATGTCAACATATTGTTTTATGATTTTTTTTCAGGTCTCTCTTGGAAATGAGATTACCTGTCTAAAGAAAAGTAAATAAATAGACAAATAAGACTGTTGCCAACAATAGATGCTACAGTTTTAGCAGAAATGTTGCTTTTATGTATTTCCCAGTGTTTGTCTGATTCTCAGCTAAAAACAAAATGCTACGCTCACACCGAACATGTTTTGAGCATCTAAAAAGCACCCAACACCTCAAGTTGGACGCGCTACGTTCAGACCAGAATAAGACTAGACGCGGGTCTGAAGACGGCTTTATGGGAGGAGCGTCTTGGTTTTTTTTCCAGTTTGTCTTTAATGGCAGAGGGTGTTGCTTTCAGCGTATGAAGAGTGGGAGAAGAAGGTTGCATTGACAATCCAACACAATGGGCAGCACTTTGAACACATTTTATAAGTGATCAGAAACGTGTAAATAACTCATGAAAAAATTAAGTTGTGTTACAACCAAGCATACCATTGTTTTTCTTGTGAAATTCTCAATAAGTTTGATGTGTCACATGACCCTTTTCCCATTGAAAAAAACAAAGTTGGCCTACCCTGTATTTTAAACAAAGATTATGTTTATGATTATGAGTCAGCACCCTGGGTATGACTCACAGCTACTACCAAATCAAATTGTAGCTCAGTAGCTACAAAACTGATCTAAGTTGGTATAACTGAGGCAGCTGTGACTGGGGCCATACATCCAGTGATTAGTTTATGAAAGCTTTATTATAATACCTTCACAGATTCATAAGATATTATGCTAACACTGCAGACAAACACATGTACACTCTTGATAAACGTTATTGCTGTAGCCAAATAAATGAAGTGTATTAAAATTAGCATGACATTTTATAAATGACTACAGCAATTTGCACATTTAGAAGCAGATTTGTAAAATAATCTGGAAGGGTTTTCACCCCACAGTTGGTCATGCAAGTTTAAAAAAAAGTTACTTAACACCTGCCTGAGTATACCAGCACAGGTTAGAAAAGAGCTTCAGGTGGATACAGACCTGTGTTTTTGCTGAAAGAGTGTTTTTGCGTGCTGCTGTTTGCAAAGCCAACACTAAAGTGATTTAAATTCAAAAGCTGCACGCTCTGAAACTAAAAAACAATGATCTGAAAGATGCTAAAAGCTTCACTGCATACTCATCACCACAGGCAGCTCAGTTCATGCTGGAAGAATTTGACTGATCGCTTTAATACTGTACGCTTTAATAAGGCAGAAAATACATGCAGTTTTGAAGTTTTTTTCTGTGAATATGGAACTTTGTACAACCAAAACCTTTAATGTAATTCAACCCAGTAAGTCCAAGGTAGTAAAAATGTCCAAAATATCCTCAGGTGTTATAAGATTTTAATTTGAAACCAGCATTAAATAAAAAATTTTGAATAACATTGTAATTGTAATTTTTGTGTTTTATTGCAGATTACAGCATCATCGACTGGCAGCAGAGATGTTCACAAGTCTTTTTTTGCCAGTCCAAGTCAAGTCTTTGACTCCAAGTCAAGTCCAAGTCTTTGACCAAAAATCCAAGTCAAGTCTCAAGTCTCTTGACCTCAAAAACATGTCTTGTTGCATGTATCACTTAACTGGCAGTTTGATCAAAGGTAACTATACTAAATTGTATTCTTTATTACTATATTTAAATCTATACTATGTACCTATCTATACTATATTTAAATCAAATATTCAAACATCGTGTTATATTTTCCCTTTTGGTATCAATAAAGTTTTATTCAAATCCAACAAGTCTGCTGCTGATTTTACAATAAAATACCAGAAAAACTATTTTTAAATGCAAAAAAGCATGTCAGCAAAGATGATGAACCAGAATCCTTAAAGTAAAAGGGCTGCATAAGTCATCACAAAAACACATTTTGTATTTGGACTCCACACACTCCATTTTGCCAGTCTCTTGTCATTGAATAAAGTCTCTGTAAGCAAAGCTTATAATGAATGGCAGCAGAACTGCCCACTGCAACACGCCTGTCATGCTGAAGGTCTGTTTGTCACGTAGGGTACGAGTCATTAACATTGGACAGCGCAGGCCTCTCCCGTTCTCAGGCGAGGGGGAGCGGAGTCACGAGTCCCCATCTCTGACTGGCAGCCTGTGGTCCACCACAACATGAAGGCCCCCTGAAGGTGGGTGTAGTGGAGGTCCAGACCAAAACCAGCGGCTTTTGCAGCTTTTCAATTAAATTTTGAACATGTTCGATAAAATTGTGACAAATTTTCTGTCATACTGTTTGCAGAAACCGACACAGATGAAAAGTTGTAAATGTTTATTTACAATAAATATATAAGTTGATCTAGGAAGATCTTAGTCAGGGGCGAATGATCCACTGAAACAGAGAGGTCTCTGGTGAATAATACTTGTACTGTTCCAAAAAGCAGCTCTGATAATTGCATGACTTGTCTCAGTTGTTTTTCTTTTACAGGTTTCCAGGGGGACAGAAGAGTTGCAGGGAGTCCAGGACATTAGTGGAGAGTGAGTCAGGCACAGAATTTATCTCAGTAGAATTGTTATGGAGAAAAGCAGAAGTGACACCAAAATCAGTCTAGTTGTCTTCATTTAAAATACAAATAAGGAGAACAAGACAGAAGCAAGAAAAACCTTTAGAAATGGACATAAGAGATCAGCTGACAGTACAGTTCAGGGTGTCATGGTCTGTGGTTCTATGCCTTGGTTCTTCTAGTGTTTCAGAGTTTTCCTTGTGTGTTCTCAGCCCTGCTTCCCTGCCCATGCTCACGTTTCCTCTTGTGTCTTCTCCAGATGTTTCTTGTTGTCTCATTAAGTTCACCTTTAAATTCAGTATCTTGCCATCTTGTGTTGTCAGATCATTGTGCTGTGCTGTTCAGCCTGGATTGTTTTCATGTTCCTTGTGTTTTGTCACACCACGTCCAAGTGAGTTTTACAGCTGCCTCGTCAGCAGTTTCTTTGAGTTAATAAATCTTTTTTAGTGAACCCGAACTCTGCCTGTGCCCTGGGTCGACCCACTCCTCTAAACCTGACAGAATGATCCGATCAGGTGCCCAAGCCTGCAGGCAAGTCTTTTTCAGGATTTTTGAACAAGGAGGTTACCTTTTGGTCTTGTCGCTTCTCGTCGTTTTCAGCCTCCCTTCTCTCATCGCTGGCATCCACTGGCGTCACCTGGGTCCACCCCGGCTGATTTCCCTCCTATGGTCCCTGAGGAGTCTGTCTCCTCTCTGCTGCTGTGAGAGGGAAAGATGATGCATGCCCTGATCAGTGGTCCTCCACTCCCGCCTCCTGCTCTGTCGCCAGATCATGAGCATCCTGGCCTCACGTCCTGTACTGCTGCAGCTGCCCGGCCACCAGAAGGTCTGCTTTTGCCCAGAGAGTTCTGTCTGGGAGTTCAGACACCCTCCCTCCTATCCTTGCCATGGTTCCTGGGTCCTCTGCATCTGAGCCAGCAGTTCCAGCTACTGAATCATCCGAGTCACCAGTTCCAGCCTCTGAGTTACCAGTTCCTGATCCAGTTCCTGCTCCAGAGTCTTCTATTTCACCAGTTCTTCCTCCCGATCCAGATTTTTCTGAGTCACCAGTTTGAGTTCCAGTTCCTGAAAGGCTGCATGTTGGATGGTTTCCTGGCCGTCTCCCTGATTCCTTGTGTCGTGTCTTCGAGTCTGTCTGGTCATGTGTCTCCCCCAGTCTTGTCCCTCTCCTTGTTGAGCCGTCGTTAAGGGAGAGGTACTGTCATGGTTTGTGTTTCTATGCCTTGGTTTTTCTATTGTTTTAGAGTTTGTTTGATGATTGGTTAAAAGCACACGGTAATCATTGAGTCTGCAACAGATAATTTGCCTATTTTCCTACAGTTTTGAGTCACCAACTTGTCTCAGTGACCAACAAGCTTTTACAGGTAAAATCTGCAGTGGAAGCGCTTGCAGTGAATAAAATGTTTATAGCCAGGTAGAAAACTAGTATTTTCCACTTAGGTGTAAACACGTCCCTGAAAGAGTTTCAAGTATAAAAAAAACATTTGTTCTTTTGTTTTTGTAACAGACCTTGTATATAAAGAATGTTACTTGTGAGTGGTATACATTTATTGTTCATCTGATACAATGGTTTAGTCACAGAAGGCAGTGTTGTGCCAAACAAAACCATGTTTTTCTAAGATTTTGCCCAAATGCATCATGGTACTTCCTGTTTTGTGCTTAAACTTTACTCGAAATCCATGAGGGATAACATCAGGACAACATTTATTGTGATGACAGAATATGAAAATAAGATCATGTGTTGTGTGGCTGACTGTCATGTTTCCCAGTGTTCAGCTTGAATCTGAGCTGTGATGTTTTGTGTCCAATGTGAACTCGAGGAAATTGTGGAATATGAGTAACTTCACAATTCAACATTTCCACGTTTTCCTAGTCAGAGTTAATCTTTGTGTAATTATATGTAAGTATATATATATATATATATATATATATATATATATATATAATGAGAAGAGTAATCTGCATTCTATTATTTTATTTTTCTCTTTTATCTCTTTTATCTCTGCGAAATTAAAACCACAGTCATTGTGTCCTGGAGGCATCCAATTTTCCCAGGCTACTTTGTTGTCTTTAAAAATTTTCCACTAATATCTAGACTGGATATTTAATAAAAGCACACACAGACATCATACTGTATATCCTGCCAATCAAGCATATAGTACATCCAAATTATCATGTTAAGGTGAATGGCTTTCTGCTGTAACAATGAAAAAAGGCTGACTTATTAAATATACTTGGCACAAAAAGTAAGGAAATTTGTGTCTCAGATTATTGTTTTGCTTTGATGCTTCTTGACAATAAAACCTATACGGAGCACCTGATTGGCAGAACCTGGTGTATACCAGAAGCTCTAAACAAGTGTCAATTGAAACAGCAAAATAAGATGTTTAGCAGAGATGTTTTGGGATATTTTTTATTTACGCAACCCACATACTCAAATCTACTGCTCATCCCACAAATGCATGTTCCTTGCAAATGTGGCACCAAATTAACAGGTTTTTTTAACTATATTTATTGCATGTTAGAAGCATTGTTACATCAAAGAAACAATCTACCAAAACTCAAATGTCCCTAAAAGAGAACATTTTTAATAAAGCATGACATGAAACTGAAGAGGCTAAATCTTTGATCAATTTACTTGTTTATGTATTATTTTACTACATCTAACACTGGCATTCACAGTTCTGCCTCCTGAGTAAGTTTTATTGATTTTCATATAGAGAAAGTGTTTATTAGGAAATATATATACAGAATGGTGCTAAACTGAGGATCAGGTTGCTCACCAGATTACATTTCAAACTTTTGTAGAAACAAAAAAAACCCACCTTTTTCATAAAAACCTTGCTATTTTACATCACTTGTTGATGAAAGCAGAACAGAGCAACTTTACAACCGTTCATTTCAGCTGATTATAGGATGCTTTCATGTACGCCTCTTGGACGTTTGTGCTTTCCGAGCTAGTCTGAAGCCTGTGGTTTTGTCTCCTGTGCGCCATTGGTTATGATAACTGCTATGATCTCTTTCTGCCTATGACACTCACTGGGTTGTGTTTGAAATGTGTTGGGCTATAACACCGATTTAGGCTGACGAGCATATTTTCTACCCCTTTTACATGTCTGCAGCGTCCAAAGACAAACAACTCTCTGGTCTCTTCAATCCATTAGACATGCCATCCAGTGAAAATATTTTTCCTAACATTTACTTTTTATTTTTATTTCAGCTGAGAACAAACAAGCACTTCATTTTATACTGAAAAACTTTAGGAGAAAACGTTGAATTGTGATCTTTGTTGTTTTTTTATGGGAGCGCTGCAGTTGAACCATCCCAACGGTGTTATGAGCTGTAGGCCACAAAAGGCAGAGCGATGTATGATGCAAAGAAGGCTTTAGAGAGGCTGCTTTGCATTTGATCGACCTCTTACTCTTTCATCAGCAGCAATGAGAACTCCTCAGCCACGATTAGAGGGGCATGTAGTGAGATGTAAATTTAGACAAGATCATAGAGAGAGCTGCGAGGCTTAGGCAGCCAGAAGATCGACACATAAATCAGGTCAAACAGAATGGGGGACAAGAGCAGCAAGAGGCATTTTTTTACAGAGCAATTTAAAACTAATTATTCATTTATAGAGCAAAAAATATGAATCCTTTAATAAGTGCAAATAGGCAATGTGCTATAAAATAAATCTTTATTACAAAATATATTACTAATTAAAGACATGGTATTCCTGGAAGGAATCCATATAACAGTCAAACTGACTGAATTACAGCACTTTGCATGTTTTTTAACTTCAGCTTGCGTCCATGTTGAATAGAGTTGAATTTGTAAGTTATTAGATGTAGAACCATTGATTATATCTTGTAAGTGTCTTTAAACACTTATCTTGTTCACACTCAGAATATGTGTTGAACATCAGTCTCAGCAACCATCAAACTAAAGTTGATCCAGTCATATATTTCCAGTTGTCCATGAGATATTAAGCCCAAATTAAACAACCATGATTTGCTTGTGTGTGAATCAACGGAGGAAAAATGGGACGCAGAATTGATCCCCCCTCTGAGCTGTCAAGCGAGGTAGTCACAGAGCCGAAACAGTGTATGTATGGAAGGTAGAGCCAATATCAGCAATGTGATGCGATGATGTTCTGCACAACCACCTGCATTAAAATCCACCCATCATCTATTACTTGTTCCAGAGTCAGGTCATGAGAGCCAGCAGTTCTAAGCTCTTCTTGGAGGATTCTGACCAACCTTTCCCCAGGCCAGTTGTGAGACATACTGTAGTCTATTCAGTATGTCCTAGGTCTTCCTTGGGCATTCCTCCCTTAGAGGTGTTCCAGGTATGTCCCACTGGTAGGAGGCCCTGGGAAAGACCCAGGACAAGATGGAGGGATTATGAATCCTCTCTAACCTGGGAATGCCTTGGGGTCCCTCTGGACGAACTGGAAAGTGTTGTGTCGGGGTTTCTATCCTGGACCTGTAGTCTCTGTGACCCAACTACAGATAAGCATAGATTTTTCCTAGAATACTTCGCTCTCAGACTGCAGGTTTACTTGTGGTTCCTAGAGTCTCTAAAAGTAGAATGGGAGGCAGAGCTTTCAGTTATCAGGATCCTCTCTTGTGGAACCAACTTCCAGTTTCTGTCCGTGAGGCTGACACTCTGTCTACTTTTAAGACTAGACTGAAGACTTTCCTTTTTGATAAAACCTATAGTTAGACTTAGGTTTCCTGACTTGTTCTTTAGTTCTGCTGCTGTGGGCTTAGACTGCTGGAGGACAAACTGAGCACATGCCCTCACTCTGTTGTTATCTTTAGTCACCTTCTACATGTTTGTTGTTGAAAATATTTCTATCAATAACATGTTTTCTTTGTCTTTCTTCCAGAGGAAAATACACCAGGACCAGTACTTTTGTTTATATATGCCTCTTTCCTGTCATCAAACCCAGCCGTTCAAGGCAGATGGCCGCCTCTTCTGAACCTGGTTTTGCTGGAGGTTTCTTCCTGTTAAAAGGGAGTTTTTCCTTTCCACTGTCGCCAGTGTGCTGCTCAGGATGGGAGACTGTGATGAAGTGAAGATTCAACACACTCTGCTGGCTTCCTTAGTGCCCTGAGATGTTTGTTGTGACTTGGTACTATATAAATAAACTGAATTTAATTTAATCGAATCAGCGTTAGAAGATGGAAATCATTTTCAAGAAAAGGTATTACAGTTGAAAATTTATTTCAAAGCCTAAAAACGACAAAATTACATTTGTGATTGTTTTTCCGTAGACCAGAAGACAAAATAATCTGTAATGTGTAAGCAGAATAGTTAAGGATTCAACTATTAAAGAGGCTGGTTAAAAAGCTGCAGGAGCAGAGTTTCAGTTAAGATAAAAGGCAATCATCTTTAATAAAAAGGAAAAAAAAACTCAACAGGAAACTTTATCAGGTGGGTAAAATGGCTGCAAAAAGTTGAAGGGACCTTATTTTGACTTGTGCGACTCAGGTTGGGCAATAAGCCACCACACAAATGTCATTGCTCTGTTGTACAACAGAAAGGAGCTGTCAGTGCCTGCTGAGAGAACTCCAGCATCTCTGTTAACTGGGAGTCAGAACTCTGCAGCAGCCAGTGGTACCAAAACAGATGTTGTAACTCACAGAAGACTTGGTGAAATGTTAGATGTCATTTTATCTTTTTGTAAGATGTTTAACATGAACAAGGTGTCATGTTGCTGTGGATTTTTAAATTGGTTTGAACTTGTTCAGCTAATTAAAAACAGTAAGCTCACATTGTCTCATGAGGTACAGTATGGTAATGAGGTGGAGGAGGATGCACAGTATTTTTACTTGTTTGTGAAAAACTGAACATAATTGAACGACCAGCAAGAGGACTGAAACACTGAGGTTTAGTTACATCAGCAGTTTGCACATTTTTTACAGGTGCAAATAGTTTTGCACATCTATCTAATTTATAAAACTCTGTCAGAGTGATGCTTGTGTTTCAAACTGCTCCACGGGTCAAACAATATCACTGTGTCCTGATGTAGTTTGACCAGATTTAAATATCTGTGCATTTAGAGGAAATCCTGACAAATTTATCTAAATACTTGCAAGAACAAAAAGTAGGATTCTCAAAGTTCGGCATTGTTAGCAGCATCAGTTAGCATCAAATATTTACTGCTTCATGAGAACTGTTGGTATTTGTGCTTCAGAAAAAGGTACAAAAATAGGGATGTCAAGAAGAGTATAATTTATTCTCTGTTTCTGTGGTAAAGATCAGACACGTACAATTAAATTGTCCAAAAAGTGCATAAAATTCTGTTGCTGTTGTTTTACATAAAACTATGTGAAATAATATTACTTTCATTCCAGAGGTTAAAAAACAGAACTCAAACTTATTCTCTCCTAGTATAATTATTATGCCCCACCCACATAGCTCTTGTGCACATTCTGCTCCTGCAGGATCTCTAAAGGCCCCAACATACTCGGGCGTACTTCGCTCCGCGGGGGTCCGCGCGGACTCTAGGCGTACTCGATGCGGACTT
>JARVJO010000173.1:3905103-3929260 GCA_031762555.1 Cynodonichthys magdalenae | reverse complement strand
AACATCCGCGGACAATATGCGCGGAGTCCGCGCGGCTCACAGACCGCACACAGTACGCCCGAGTATGTGGGAGCCTTAAGAGTTGTTCAATGAAAGGATGCAGTGATGGTAAATGAAGGACAAGTAGTCACTACTTATTTAGAAATGTGATTTCTCCTTGATAAAGTCAGATAAGAAGTTTTAAGAAGCATCTATGCTCTTCATCTGAAAGAGCTCAACATGAGAAAACATTTTCCTCTCTGTGTTTATGACAGATGGTTAGATCGCATTCAGAGATGTGAAGACTGACTGATTTGTATTGAGTCATGACTCCATCAGTTGAGCAGTTGTGAACTGATGCAGTTTCGGGATTAAATCTAGTAGCTTCAGTCTCGTCATCGTACAAATAAATATTGATTTGTTTAATAATTAGTCAGCAGCAGGTTGATTTCTAAACACACGCATCCATAATAAACATAAATAGGTTCATGCCCTCTTCCAGTTCGTTGCAGTGTTTACATCTACCAATGTTTCAGCTGTGCTCTGCAGTCATTCTGACATCCGTCAGCATCATTTGTTGAGGACATTTCCCTGTCACAATGTAAAATACAAATAAAGTACATGAACCTATTCTAGCATGAGATGCGCACATTAACTGTAAAATACTTAATTAACAGCAAACACTGAGAATGTGTTAAAAGCAGCATGAATCAACTAATACTCGAGGTAAAAAGGTTACCTTATGTTTTATTCTATAAAATGAGTTAATAGGTTTTTCATTATTTGACAAAAACAATTTGATTTAATTTCTGATTACTTCTTTTACAAAAGTGAAAACACCTAAACAGAACTCCTGTGAACAGCTCTACAGCAGCCTTTGAGGTCTCCTTTATTTCATTTTATTTTATTTTTTTACTTCCAGAGCTTCCTTTTCATGAGCCAACCTTGTGTGCTGAACCAAAACAGTTCAAGTTCAAGCTTTTACCTCAATACTACTGGAGCAATAAAAATGTTATGGAACTTACATTTTTTCAGCCACACAAGAGCACAAACCCTTTTTTAAGAAAGAGGCATGGGGCCAGGGTGAACTACTTTTTCTTCTCAGATCTCTGACTTTTTGAGATTAAAATCAGAATTCAGAAAAAAAAAAATTATATAGATATATATATTGCTGTAGCCCTAATCCTCTTCTGTACATTTTTGAATGACGCTATAGGAAAGAAAAAAAAACATTTAGCTACATTCAGGCATATACATTTTTTTCAACATGAAAAATACACTTTAAAATTCTAACCCTAATCTATTTTATTTTTGGCTTTAAATTAAGCACAGTGAACCCCAGTAAAGTTGTGGTTCAGAGTTCAGAGTCATGCACAGATTTTTCATTAGAACCTATCGAATAGTTGTTCGTCGAATGTTTTGAAAATTTGTGAAACTGCAAATATCCTTCACAGCCTTTTCATGGTTTTTCGTGGCAATATACACTGACACACACTGTGCTCACACACTTGAGTTCATCAATGTTTTTTTTCTTTATTTTTTATTTTTTACTGTTTTGGTAGAGTTTTATTCCAACACAACTGAATACAAAACTTACTCAAAGTTTTTAAGTGAAACATATGAAAAAAATCTTGTGGCATTGTTGTGTACAAAAGGGTCATGGTTGTGTTTTTCTGTGAAAGACAAATAAATTCAAATGAACAATCAAAAAAAAAAATCTTAAAATACTAGATTTCTTCTTTTAATCCTTTAAAAGTTATTTAATTCCTTATTCATACATTTTTTCAGAAAATGCCGGTCCCTTTCCTGATGACGCACCTGAATTTCTCCACTGAAGCACAATGAAGACAATTTCCATTCTATTAATTTGTACTTTTATTAATATAATACTATGTCTGTCTTTGTTAAAGAGCATAAAGCAAAGTATTTGAGCATGCAATTTTTAGTTTGTGACAATGTCCTGTATCATAACTATATCTCTGCCATTTGTAACAAACCAAACCATGTGAAAATCAAGTATAAATTTGTGGAGTTGTGATTATTTTAGTTGGGCGAACAGCTTCCTCAACACAAATAAATGCTCTGGGGGCGCAAGAGGGACCCATCCAAGATGGCCACCTTACTGAATGCCAGCTCCAATAGGCAGCGTATGTCCCTAGGGCGTCTCCAAATATGATTTCTAAAACATCGTTTCTTCTTCTGCTGCTTCTTCGTTTGCACACCTGATGTGAACTTTCAAAGCATTACCGCCCCCCTCAGGTGGAAGCTAGAAGTTGTCTTCCTCATTGACCCAGCCCCCAGTGAGAGGCAACATTTATATTTCTTTTAAATAAAGATTTCTTTAATAGCTCATTGATTCTATGTTCAATCAAGTCATAAATGTAAAACCCAATAGATAAAGAAGATAATGTATGGTTTGTGTGAACTGAATATGATTTGTTTTTAATGGGAGGGGGTGGCCTTTCCTGGGGGGGCCAGTGGAATAGGCCACCCATTGGGGGTACCACTAGATGAAGAACTTGGGTCAAAATGTTATCATAAATATAACTGTTTTTTACTTTGTTATAGTTTCTTTAACTAATGATATGCCAAAATGATATATTTAGCAAAAAAAAAGAAAATATGTTATTTTTTGAATCTACAAACTTATCCAACAGAAGAAATGTACATTCAATATTAATAATAATAGTAATAATGATGCATTAGTCTTATATAGTGCTTTCGAGACCCTCAGAGACACTTTAATAATAATCATTCTTTCACACACTGATGATGGCAAACTAAAATGTAACCACAGCTGCTGACAGAGGTGGGGCTGCCTTACTGTGCCACCGGCCCCTATGACCACCATGAGTAGGCAAGGTGGGTGAAGTGTCTTGCCCAAGGACACAACGACAGACAACTGGAAAGGGGGATTGAACAGGCAACCCACCAGTTACAGGATGACCCCCCTTTATACAGTTTTTGTCTCATTCATGGTTGTCCTCTCTCTGAATCATTTTTTTTTCATGAGAAACCTTCAGATGTCCAGACTGAGACAAACACACCAGAGCCCGAGAGTCTATGTTCATAAACCACAATTATAAATGAGCAAAACAACTTAACTAGCTCTGAACATATACACTAAAAGTCACCTAATACATTGTCAAACATCTTACTCTGGATGAACCCTTGTTGACACTGCAGCTCCACCAAATCTGGCCGTTTTATAAATATTTATTCATCCTGTTATGATTTCTGTCTTTTTCTTTCACTCACGCTGCAGCTATTCCATGTGCTCGTCCGTATGAAGTGAATTAAGTTTTGATTCAGGTTAGGGTTAGGAAAATACCAGTATTGGTTAGTTTTAGGGGAAATGTTTGGGTTAGACATTAATACAGTTACAAAAATGAATGGAAGTCAAAACGATGTCCTCAGTTTGATTTAAGTACAAAGATGTGTGTGTGTGTGTGTGTGTGTGTGTGTGTGTGTGTGTGTGTTTATCACTCAAGTCATTTCTTCTGCATCATTTATAGAAACTTAAAGCTACAGTTAGTAACTGGATTAAATATATTTTTTAAATGTGTTAAAATTGTCACTATGTCCTGACAATAGTGTATGAGACAGATAATCAGTGAAAAAATAAAACTCTTCTGACTCCTTCCAGTTGTCCTATACTCCCATTTGTAGAAATACATTGTTGCACTTATTTCTGGTCAAATGACTCATCCCATCAATCAAATCCAGTTGTTAGCCTGCATTTTAGCTTAGGAAAAGTGATAAAAATACTCCTTCCATGTGGGGATGATGGCTGCATCCTGAGTCACTGTTACAAGTACCAAAGAGCAATGGTTTGTGTTCCTCCCGGTGGAGTTTTATGCTGTATGTTTTCCCAAAATGTTTCTAAACCTGGCACTGTGATTGAAGCCAATTCAGCTGCTACACATGTGTGATGTATGAACACATTCAGTGACTACTGTTCTAAAATTTGCCTGAGTAGAAAGCACCATTGGCAGTTTCAGAATAGGTGATTCCAGCAACGTCAATCCCACCCAACCCAGGAATGCCCGAACCTGAAAATCCTGAAAGTGAAAAATAATAGTGGAGAACCCTGGCACTTAATGAGAATGTGATGAAGTGGAAATCAAGCTAACAAACAGTTTTAACAGAAGTCCCAGTAAATTTCATTCTGCTGCAAATATTTGTGTCTCAGGGTGAAGAAGTGCATGTTTTTAAAAACGTGTATACCAAAATGAACTTTGTATATAAAGGTCTTTAAGAGATTTAAATCCTCCTCTTCTAGACAGAATAAACTGCTGCAGTGATGAACACCTGTGCATGTCTGCATCTGACTGTTGAACGTGGGCGCATCTCATTGTAAAAATCTGAGATTTTGTCACCTATTGTCTTTTCACAGGTGGCTTGACATACATTTAGCGGGTTTACATTGACAAGCACCTATTAGAACAATGACGCAACACAAGTCACCGGGTGCACGTGAATATGTTAACATGTCGGCTCATTCCAGCAGCACATAAAAAGCAAACAACAAACAGTGAGCTGAATAAAGTGCTTCTGAGGGGAAATCTGAGAGTGAATAACTATATCGTTGCCTGTTGTTATATGCACTAATTGACTTAATGTTTCTGAGCCATTAGTCTGCGTGTATCCATTGGCCAAGGGGCAATTAGCTTATCATGCAAGCACACACACACACTTTTTGAGACAAAACACTCACACAAACACAATCGAGTAAAGATGCTTGACAGTTTGATCAATGGACATCTTACTGACCATAATGACTCAGTACAGCCCCCTTTCAAGGCAGCACAGCTTGAGTCCGAACATAATAACCCTTTATCTCAATCTAACACACACACACACACACACACACACACACACACACACACACACACACACACTAAATGCACATCAATCATAATCATAGGCACCTTTTAAAGACAATACGGCTTCACATTGATGGGAAACGGCATATCGCTAATTACTGTCTTATTCTTCTCTGCACTCGATTATCACACATAAACACACACTCACTCTGTAGGACTGCGTGTTTGGACACATACATGTAGGTGCACACACGTGCACAATCACACCAGAGCGTGTTTGAGTTGCTTCAGAAAGAAACACATGTAACATCCGTTCTTCTTCTCCGACACTGTTTACGGTTCATCGATACCTGACATCTGCAGTTGAACAGAGGACATGTAAAACTTCTGACCTGTCTGTCAGCTTGGCTCGTGATAAAACTATATTTGTGATGCAGAAAATGACGTTAAGGTTACAGAACCACAGTGACTACCTTCAGCAGCATGTTGGGTTTTTTTGTAACATGGATCTTTCTTCAGCAGGTCAGGTCAAAAACACCACCTGCAAACATTACGACGACTGAAGAGGGTAGTAACTACACAGCCTCGGTTCTAACTTATCCCCCAAAATTTGAAGACTTTTGAAGCAGAAAACTGTTCCCATGCTGATAATTTCTGCTCCATTGTTTGTTGCTCCATCATAACTAGAGATGTGACATTCATGAATGATACAAATCTTTTAAAAGGTTCCTTACAATGAATGATAAGAACCAAGTTGCGGACAGTAAAGAGAGGTGTATATTTCTCCTCATCATATCTTTAGTTTTCCTCCTTAACCACAGAGACAGTCTGCCTTCTTCGCTTTTTCACTGAAAACAGGCAGAGTGGAGAAGTACATGAGCTCAGGAGGAAAGGGGAGGTAGGGTTCTGATAGGAAAAACACATGGTACCACCCACATGACTGAATTACAGCATGTACAGCATATGTGATGACCTCACAGGTTTAAAACCAAACAGCTTCATGAAACAAACAGCTGATCCCTTCAAACAGCCATTCTTACCATCTCTAATCAAAACTTTTATTAATAGAATTTCTCAGTGCAACCAGAGGAAGAGGGAGTTTGGTTTGACAGTTTCAGGATTCCAACCCTACTATTAGTGACAAGAATGAGATTGTGGATACAAACAGTCAAGCTGAGTTTTCATTGCATTGTAGCTGGATTCTCCATTAGAGACTGAGTGAGAACTTTGGTTATCTGGAAGAGACTCAGAGTTGAGCTGCGCTGCTCCTCCACATCAAGATGAACCAGTTGAGGTGGCATTTGGTAAGGATGCATCCTAGATGCCTCCAGGTTTTTCACATATATGCAACAGGAAGGAAACCAGGACACAACGGAGAGACTTTCTCTCAGCTATCCTGGGAACACTGTGGAATCCTCCCAGATGAACTGGAAGAGGTGGTTGTCTAAAGAGATGACCCAATTCTGGAACAAGCAGAATGGATGGATGTCAGACGGGGAGTTAAAATGTGCTCAAACAGAAAGAAACTGGGTCAAAATTTGGACAGCTTCATCATTTGGAGTCCTCAGTAATGCCAAAATAAAAACCAAACTAACTAACCGTGCTGTTTGGTATTGTGGTGCAAGATGTTCAGTAAAACTTCAACATTCACATGCATGTTTCTTGTCTCAGGCCTTGAGTTTGTAAAGTCTTGATCAAAACATACGGTGCTTTGTATTCAAAGGGAAACAAACCAGGAAATGATTTGGATTTGAGTTAGTTACGAGTCTGAACGTTAGACAAGCTTACTCTCTTGTTGTTTTTAAAATTTATTTAAAAGCACACATTTGAAAAGCACACAAGATGATTTGACCATTTTTGTGTTTATTGTTCTAGTCATTCTAATTGTTTCATAGTTTCCTAAGAAGTTGGTTTATTTTTTTTCTCTGTAGATGTATGTATTTTATCCAGCAGTTTGGTTGGCCTTGCTGCTGTTTTCAAGTGCTTTATAAATAAAGTGGTATGGTATGTCAGACTCAGTTGTTCCTCTAAAGTGCTAAGAAAACAGGTAATTTTTTGTTTGATTTTTCTGTCATGAGTAAAAACACAGGAAAACCTTTTACTAAATTCACATCTAAAAGTTGGGAGAAGGTGCTTCTTCTGGGATTAGGGTTGAGTCAAGTGGAGGATGTCTTGGCAGAATGGGAAATGAATCAGGCTTTTATCCACAATAATGAGAGCATTGCTTTTATTTGTTATACAAGAAGCAGAGTGATCCAAGTACCAACTCTCATTCATGGTTCTGAGGTATGGATCACGACCAAGAAAACAAGATCTTGTATTAGATGTCTAGGCTAAGGCTTGGAGTTCCATCACCTAAGGTGGTGATCATTGGGATCTCCCAGGAGAAGCTGGAGGTGTTTCCCTGGAGAAAGCAATGTCTGCATTTCTCTTTTGGACCTGTTGCCTTAGAAACCAGACCACAGATGAAAGGAACATGATGGATCTAAATGTGACAACAGAAACTGAACAAAAGTTGGATCTTTATTAGATTCAAGCAAGCAATTAGAAGTTCAGAAATTTAGAAAAGTTCCAGCAGATGAATTTTGAGTCAGTCCAGGATCCTCGCAGGTAGAGAGTCCAACATGTGAATACAGTAAGATTGAAAATGCTCATGTAAATTATTTTTTATTCTAAGGCCAGTGGGGATTCTGACTACAGACTATATTGATTTTTTAGAGGAAATCAGCTTCTGTGAGCGAAAGGGTTTTTCTATTAGATTTTTTTTACTTGCTTTTTCATCTTTCTTTTACTCCTCTTGGTATTCCTTCCACTCTTATTTTAAGCATTTATTATCTTTTTTTTTCTTTTGTGGTTTTTGGTTGTTTTCTCCTTCATTGCTTTTCTTCTAATTCATCCTTTTGTGTTCTCCCATTTTTCCTTTCTTTTTTTTTCATCTTGCATCTCATTTCCATTCTGCTACGTCTCTCTCTTCCTGTCTGTATTTTTTTTTTCTTTTTTTTCTTTCACTCTCCAGAGTCTTGTGTTTCCATCCTCTGGAGCCGGCGCTGCGAGACAAACAGGACAGTGAATTTGCATCACAACACAAAGTTCGCCATCACACTCTGCTCTATGAGTAGATGCTGCTGAAACAGGAGGCTGTTCTCCCAAACCCTCAACCCCCACTTCCCCCCTTCCCTTTCTGTCTGACGTTTCCTGCGCTGCCTCTTCCTCCCCTCTTCATCTCTTCAAGAGCTGCTGTCGTCAGACTGCAGAAGGATAATTGAGAGTTGTATAGATCGCGTGGAGAACATCGATTCCCTCCACCATTCTTTTTCTCTCTCCCCTCATCCACCCCTCTCCCTTTCAACTACACCTCCTCCTCCCTTTCTTCCCCTTACCTGTTTTTGCTCCTGCCTCTTCCTCGCTCTTTACGTCTGTCATTTTTTTTTCTCCCTGCCTCTCGTTCTCGCTGTGATCACAAGTTGTAACTGCTGTGATTCGCTGCATAGATAATTCAACCACATCCTGATCTGTCTGTCTGATAAGCTGTCTAAGTGTCTCTCTTTTACTGTCTGCCTGCCTCTGCTGCATCATTTCCTATTGTGGCCAAGACTACAGAGATGGATTTTTTTATGAGCCTTTAGAAGCTGAAAAAGACAGTAAGAAACCAAATCAAAAACAGAATTAAAAAAAAGAAAATTTGAAAGCAGCAGTGTAATTACACAAATATTGAACTGCTCTCTTTTATGTACTTTTTTATAAAAGTTACAATTCTCTTATCTAACTTCTTCTATGTCTGCTTCCCTGAAACACAGAAGACATTTTGCTTTTATTTGAACCATTTTGAAGAAGAATACCGCAGCCTCTAAAGAATAATAACCACAATTTCTATCAATGAGGTCATAACAAAATCTGACCTTCTGATCATAAATGGCAGAATTTCTGTTAGAACATTGCTCCTGCGACTCAAATTGGCTTCTTGTGGCAGAACATTGAAATGAAAAACTGCGTCACTTTCAACTGTAGCAACAATAGCCGGTCCATCTGCAGAGACATCAGCATAAAAAACCCAAGGAGAAGGACTTTTGTTTGAGCTCAGTGAGGAGAATAAGGTGCCCTAACGTCACAGACACAGATATAAGTTCTCTCAGACTCACACTTTAATCTTTCAAGGTCCAGTTGAATAAAAAACAACACATTTCACAGGCAGAACACATATTTCACCGTGACTTAAGAGCCCAGAACAAAATGTTTAATAAAATTCTTCTGGCCAAAGATAACTGTTTTGATTTTTGTCTTCTTTATTTGATTTTAGAAGGCTGGCTCATTTACACACTCCTCTGATTCTCTCCTGATCTGGGTTCGTTGGCTCGGCCTTGACTGCTTCACTTTCACTCAGTCATATTGATCTGCTGCCGATGCTGCACACACATCATACCCCTGCTCACTTCTCACTGTATGGTTGGTTAAAACGCATTGTTTTGCCTTTTTTAATAAATGATCTAAATTATGTGTTTTATTTGAATGTTAATAAATAAAATGTGTCAGGATTCCTGTTTTTTTTTGTCCAGTTTTCCTCTAATGATTCTACTTTTCAGGATGAAGTTGAGAATGTGGTCTTTTCCACTGGGTGGTGCTGTCAGAAACTGACAGCACCAGACACGGCTGTCATCAATTCTACTGATGATTCTCCACGGTATTTAGAGGCTAAGCTGATGCACAACTCTTTATTGGATTGTTAACGTCACATGGTGATCGTTCTTGCATCAGCCTTTGTGTGCATCTCCTATGTATTGGATTAAGAAAAATCTGTATTAACACTAACCTGTGTTACCTGACTCCATTACTGAAGACTCCCTGTGAAACATCCTGACAATCCTCTCCGTATTTACAAATCTCCTAAGACAAATAAGGAGTCAAACCAACCCTTCCACTGGCTTTGCCTGCCTGTCCGTTCCCACGTCTCATCCAAAATCCCTGGACTTCTGGGATCCTCATCTCTTCCCTCAGACACTTGTGAAGAAAATAAAGACAAGTGAGAGCAAGAATTAATTCAACAAGAAAAAATTTACCTGTTCACTCACTTGAAGACCACTAACCAGCCATTACGTCCCCAGAGATAGTCACTGCTGGTTTCCTGCCCCTTTCAAAATAAAACTGTTTTTTGCTTACATGTTGTCCTTGGGATTTTTTTTTTAGCTCAGTACCAAAAACTCGGTGTGAAAAACACAAACACACCCTGGGAACCCACTATCTTTCTTCCGGAAACACTTGAGGATGAGTTTGAACATTGTGGAGGTTTCCTGTTTCAATGCTCCCTCATTTTTTTTCCCTAACTAGACTGTTCGAAGAATGCTTTTCTAGATTGGTGCAGTAAAGCTGCAGTAGGTAACTTTTTTTTTTTTACATATTTGTTAAAACTGTCACTATGTCCTAATAGACAATGAGATTGAAAAAAATTGAAGCTCCTCTGGCTTCTTCTGTAGCCATTTGCCGAAACACACCGTTCCCCATCAGAAACAGCCAATCAAAGCTATGCAGAATGTCTTCCAAGTGTCAAACAAGCTCATGTACGCACTGCTCTAGAGACAAAACTTCTTACAGCAACTCTGTTGATCTGCTTCAAATGATGTAAAAACTGTCAAGATTAAATTAAACTGAAGACGTAGCCATCAGACCTTTGTTCCCTCATACAGATCACACTGTAACATGATGGCTGTTAGTGGGGTTAAGCCAGCAGATATAAAAAGGTTTTAGTATCATCATGATTCTCGTTATCTCTAACTTTTATGAGACAAATGACTGAGGTTGCTAGATGGCTGACAATATTGTTAGGGTTCCTGTTTTTATTCTATTATCCTCTATTTGTTTAACTTTTCTGGTTGAGTTTGAGTATGTGGTCTTTCCTACTGGGTGGTGCAGCCCGTGTGCACCCCAAAACTCAGATTTTTTTTTTCTTTTGTCTTTCTCAGAAACCAGCTGAATATTCTCAGAAATGTTTTCTCACTCCTCAAAAAGTAAAGTAGTGGCAGACTTAAGACATAGGTTACTTGCCTGGTGGCCTAGCTGCTCCTGTGTGGGTTCAGGGTGGACTCGGGGAGCTTAGGGTTCTGGGCCTGGAGAGCTTAGGCCCTGGTAGGTAGGTTTCCTGTGGTTTTGGCCAGTTCATGCGCCAGAGCCCGGTTGGGGGCCTTCAGTGCACTGGTGGACCGTGGGTCTCTCAAGCTGGTGGGGAGTAGTTTCAGACTGCTGGACAGGACATGGTAAAAATAAAAGTAAAATAGTTTCACTAGCCTGAGAAAAGTTGACATTGTGGAGAAGAAGAAACTTCAGCTAAACCTGGTAAAGTCATAGATCAGCTCTAGATCAGCTAGAAAATAATGTTTTGCTTGTTGTAGATAACTTAGTTTATAACTGATTGGATTAATGAGCTAGTGGCTAGTCCATGTGGGGCCACCACCAAGGTAAAATACTGCCATCCTAAATATCTGTTCCCTAATTTCTTTAGCTCTTTACATGATTGAAGTTTACTAAACCTTTACACTGTTGTCAGCTCAGCATTATGGAAATATATGAATATTTACTATTGCAAATAGAAGTATTTGCAGCTGGCAGTAGCACTTCCTGTGCAGATTATTACAAATACTGTGTAGGACATTTGATAAACGGATGTCATGAGTCACTGACAAAATGTTGCAAATGCATCTAATCTATAATTAAATCAGTTTGGTGATTAAGAAAAAAATTACACTTTTTTTTAAAGAATTTAACCCCTTTTTTTATCTTCGTGTCAGAATCATCTTTTCCCTGATTAACATATCGATATCTTGTCATGACAGTGGAGTTTTTTTCTAGATTTTTTTTGCTAGCACATTTCTCCAGCCACTCAGCAGGTAAATCAGCCACCACCAGATCTGTACAGGCAGACAGTATTTTCCTTCATTACAGAGTTTAGTGTCTCTCTGAAAACACCAGCCTGATGAGGTGATTCTAATTTATAACCAGATAATCTGGGCACTCATTACTTTTGATCTGCTGACGGTGCTGCTGGGAGCAACACTGTGCAACCAGCAGACAGTGGGTTCTGTGGCTGAGACGTTTTGGAGGTTTTTAAAAATCTATTAAAGGAAAATAAACATTCATATATTTCTTTTAAACTATAATCTAAGATATGATGCAATTGTTTTGTCTTATTTAGTATTTGGGGATCGGTAAGTGTCCACTTCCACCTTTTTCTACTGGTCTGCTCAAGATACCTGCAGTCAGCGTGTGTTTTAATAAGCAAGAAAGGAAAAACTCAATGTTCAATTTTTAGATACTGGATCAGCAACATTTATTTTTTCAGGTAAAATGAATCATTATAGGATTCCAGCTTGTAGTAACAGACTCCAGTGCTTCACCTTACCAGTTTATTTGTGCATTGGTTGATTTTTACTCTATTAGAAAGCTTTGCGTGCTGCTTTGTTTTTTTCCCCCTTCGTCTGGTTTGTTTCATGTATAGTACGTCATGTTTTCTTGCTGTATGTCTCTTTAATGTTTGTATATGTGCCTCCCTTCTGACTGGGTGAGCTGTGTTTCTGCACAGCTTAACTACTTCAGATGTGTTGTTATTTGGAATCACATGTTACAGCTTTGGTTGCAGTGAAAAAAAAATGCTGGTGTGCAGAAACATCTAGCGATCTGCCAACAGGCAAAGTGTCTTTGCAGTTTTATGAAACAGAGGGAAGAAAAAAAAACACCTAAATTGTCCAGTTTTGCAGTCAGCTTTCAGCTTTTTAGGAAAAAAAGCAGATTTAAAATGAAAAAAGAAAAATAACAGCAAAACAACAGTGAGTCATTTTTGCTTGAAATGAAACAAGTTCACAGAGACAAAATACGCTTGTTGATTGACAACACATTATATGAGATTATTAATCTGTAAAGGCTTCCTTCACACTGAATAAAAAATACATAATGATGCAAAAATAATCAACAAGATCATGGCTTCTCTTTGCATTATGATGAGGCATGATGAGTTAAGAAAAAAACTGACCTCCCCACCACTTGTGACAGGTCCACACTCTAAAAATAAAATGTTGGATTTACTAAACCATGTTATGTCAACTGGTTCCACTTAACTGAGTTGAGTAAATTCAAAGCAATATACCATTTTTTTTAACCAAAGAACATGATTATGTTGCTTTGAATTTACTCAGCTCAGTTAAGTAGAACCAGTTGACATAACATGGTTTAGTAAATCCAACATTTCATTTTTTAGAGTGCACAATAAACTGCACCGTGGCTGACAGGTGCAAATGCTGCAAAAAAAATCAACAAAAAACAATGCAAAAGAAATTCATAAAAGTGACTGCAAGTTAAAAAATGTTGCAAACTTCAAAACGCAAACACAAAAAACAAATGCAAGAAAAAGATGCTGCAAAGAAAAAAAAATTATGCATTACTGACTGCGTGTTAGAAAAAGGATGCAAGTTCACAAAAACATTAAAGAAGCATGCTAGACCACTAGGGGGACACGACCACCGCCTTATACAGGACCAAACTTTGTAAACAAAATGATCTACTGAAGGACAAAAGCTTTGATTTATCTTTTTATTTCATATATTAGTTATTTATATCAATGTAAGGAGGCCAGAGTCAAATCATCTCTAAGAACACATCAGAGAAGGATGAAGGTACAGTTATTGTTTTTAATATAAAAAAAAAAAATAACTTAAGTTCAGTTTGTCATTCATGTCATGTAACACAACAAGAAAAAAGATTGTGGATTTAGAATGAAATGTTTTATATTATTTGATTTAATTCTTACTTTAACACTCTTGTCTGGTTTCATTACATTTTTATCTTTTATTTCATCTCTTAATCAGAATCCTGTTTTTCTGTTCTAGTCATTCTTTGAGCATCTGTCATTTTATTTTTCTATATTTTTACTGTTTTTTTGCACTTTGTCAAAATGTTGTTTGTGTAAAGCAGAGTTGTCTTGTTGCTGAAATGTTTTTTATAAAGCTACCTTGCCTCAGGGTCAGCAGCACAATAATTAATAGACATTGGAGTGATAATAAAATGTTGCATATTATTTACATATTTTTTAAACAACTTCTTTTTAACTTACGATACTGTTAACACTCTGTAAAACCGTAAACTGAGCCTGCGCAAAACCTCTGTCCTGAGCTCATGGGTGGTTGTTGATATGTATGAAATGGCTCACAGTCTAGGGAAGTGGCACTAAATCTCCAAAGAAATAAAAAAGCTACCTGTCATTTGTACTCTGAACCAGTTTTCTATCACCTATTTGTGTGTCCAGTCAATTTGGAGAGTGTCGTGGAACAATAGAAAGCTGGAGGGGGACAGCGGATGAAGTTTGCCTTTGGCACATAAATGCAGTCAGCGCTGACAGAGCTTCATCTGTCATTATGAAAAGTTCCTGAAAACAAGTAATAGTAAAAGTAACATGAAGTGAAAAATGTTTTACACTCAGTTTGTTTAAATGTAGCTAATATCTGTGTGACTGTGGTGGTTTTGATCAAATAGTATGTGTAAAATGTATGCCTATTTCATGTTCAAAGGTAAGGAAAATATTGCCTTATACGGGAACCAGATATAATGAAATGTACTTGTATATAATTTTGAAAAAAAAAACATGTTTTACTTCACCTTCACACTCACTTTTTCACCCTTAACATGTTTATTAGCAGGATGTGGCACAGTATGGATTTCAATATACAATCCAATCCTACCCTAACCTGTACGTAGGGCAGGCTGCTGTATGATACAATCAAATTGTACAAAGTATGGCAGTCTGTTTTAATGTACAATCAAAACCTACCCTTGTACAACACGCTGCATTATTATACATTAAGGTATGGTAGGCTGCTGTATAATCAAATCCTACCAGTAAGGCAGGCTGTTTGTTATATAATCAAATCTTTTCCTATATGGCAGGACGTTTTGATATGTAATCCAATAGTATAATGAATGGCAATTGGAAACCCATCTTCATGTAAATCTAATAGCACTCTTTTATTACTTTTAGTATTTTCCTTACAAAAACATTCAATATTGAAATAATGTCTGCATCTACATTAATGCTAGTATAAATAAAAATTTAGGACATTTACAATAATACTTGTATTCAGCTAGTGCTAAAATATATTTAAAAAATGTAAAACCTTTTATAAGCTTAAATTGTCATTTTAACATTTGATAGGCAGATTAGTTGTGCTGTGCAGGTATTCAAATTCTTTAATAAATAAATGCATAAAACATTTCAGATTTATGCAACATTCTTTCAAATATTTGTCCTTGGACAAAAACTTTTAGTTATGTATTTTAAGTATTTTAGCTGCAGAGTTTAATAGGTACATTCTTGTCAAAAAATAAACATGGAAATCTGAAAATAAAAACATTATTTACAGAAACTCATTTTAGCTATCTACAGTACCATTATAATTACTCCTAGGTGTTTTTGTAGTTATATTAAAATGTTGTTTAATGAATTGTCAAATCTAATATTAGACTCTCTCCTTTTTCTTTGGGGTGGTGAAGGGTTAGAAACCTGTTTGACTAATATAAGAGTAGCAGCATCATGATCATCTTGACGTTGAAGCACGTTTTCCCCATTTGCCACATTCTAATGGGTCGCAAAGGTTATAAAAAATAACATGAGGTTATCATTAGTGATTGTACCAAAACCTGGTATTTTTTCATCCCCACTTCCACGTGATTCATTTTTTCCAGATTGATTAGCTCCAGTCTTATCATTTGACATGCTTGTTTAATTCAGTGTTTCTATTAGAACCTGCCTCTGACCGGATGCTCCGGTGCAACATTTTATTTTTGGAATGAAACAACATGCTAAAACTAAAGTATTGATCAAGTAACTTTACCATCAATACAGTCCATGATCGCTCAATGTTACTACCATATTTTTCTGTGGATTATCAGTCATCCAGGACATGGAAAATTCAAAGAAAAGACAAAGACTTGACTGTTCTTTAATAGCTGGACTTCAGGTTAGTTGACTAATCTGCCCCATCTCCACCTTCAGTGATGTAAGTCAGGTGAAATGCAACACAAGTGTTCAGTGAGATCGCATTGAAAATTAACAGATATACAGTATATTCGATTCAGTTTTACATACTGAAAAGAACTGGGTCAGATTTGAGGAAAAAAAAATCAGATTTGTCACGCTCAGACTGTCATGAAAAAAATCTGACATCTTCTGCCTCCATTTTGCATATAATAGTAAAAAACCTGACGTGCAGTTAATGCAATGCAAATTAAAATTAGGTGGTTTTATTGTAAGTTTCTATATTGTTCTAAAATAAAAGCATTGCATATTCATGTTTCTTTTTGGTTTTATTCCCAGAAAAAAGTATCAATAAGAAGACCGTAAAAATACCGGATCGATAAGCAATATCGATAAGAGTAGTATTATTGATTGAATCTTAATGATACCCATCTCATCCAGTAGGTTTTTCCAGGTATGAACAGTCTGTTCCTATATTCCTAAAAAGTTACCACACCATGTTTAATTTTAATTTTTTTTTAAATTAGAGAAAATCTCATTGACTAAACCTGACATCCTTTATTTCCTGTTACAACAGCAGTAAGTAATTTCCTAAACATAATTCCCAGTCAAGGTGCTGTTAATCCTTTGCATCACGCTGTAACAAGTCATTATCACTTAGCTTAGTTTTGTTGTTGTTCAGTCTGACCTGTTGCAGAGACCACCGCCGTCTAACCATCTGTTCCAGCTCGAAGAAGAGCCGCATTTAAAGACAACATTTGGAACGAAGAGCAGAATAACTGTTTGAAACCAGTTCAAAATTTCTCTTTTTCTATCTTCACAGGAAATCTGCTGACAGAGGAAATTTAGTGCATGGAACAATGGCATTTATTAAAAAAGAAAGCAAAGAGAAGAAAGCTGAAAAAGGGAAGATGAGAGACTCTTTGCTTCTTCATCAGTAAATCCTTGCTGATGGGTACAGAGGATTGTCTCTCCCAACCTTTGTTTTTTTCTTCTGTATCTTTTTTTTCTGTTTTAACGAGCACACGCTCACTTTCACACACCCCCTCATGGATCCGTACACAACCCCGGTGTCTCAGTTCCTTTTTCCCCTGTCTGTGCCTTCTCTTTCTCCTCTGACACACGCACCCTAAAGAGCAGAGATTGCCTCATTCTATCATCATTGACCCTGTTTTGAGCAAAGCGTGCGCAGGCATACACTGCAGAAAATCCTCAGTCAGTAGGAGTGCCGCATCTTGTTTCCACCTCAAAGCATCACATTTCATTTGAAACCACCTCCTTTGTTTGGTGTTAATCTAATGGCCCATTACCCCACCTGTCATCACCAGAAAATATGGTGCACAAAAAAATATAAATAAATAAAAAAATCTACCTGTTTCCAGCCTCCAATGCTTGGGTGGGAATGAGCATCTTGTCACTATTGTTTGTGTTTATGCGTGCGCACACAGACGTGCACACGTCTGTATTAGTGTGCCGTTTTTTTTCCCCCCGTGTTCTCACAGAAACAGATTCTTCATTCCCTGCCTGGTTGAACTATCTTAACAGTCTGAACAATGGGACTTTTTAAAATCCCCCTGCTGTGTTTGCACACACACACACATACACACACATTTACACTTGCACATCATTTGCAACCTGGCAGGTGATCCGTGGGAACAAACCCCAGAGTGGACACAGTGAGGGAGGGTGATAGCTGTTGTTTAACCATCAGATGTTTACCACCCAGGTGTGTGTCCTCGCTGCTCGTGTGAGTTTCTGTGTGCCTTTTATGGACCAGCTCAAGGCTTTTGGTTGCCTGGCAACCACACAGAGAAACTCGTACCTACAGTAACATGATTTCTCCTTCTTGTCCACGATGTCCAAAATAACCAAACCTGAGCAAACACGCCCACCTCAGCGTTACCTCTCGCACACACGCCATTCCCAGAACGGCGATGAAAACTGGGATTAGCTGCGTAGCGACCTTTGCTTCGGTCATCGGAGTGCTTCTGCTCACGCATTGTTGGCAAAATCCAAAATAATCACAGCTGTGCAAATAGCGAAATACACATTCATACAATGTGGAGATAAAAATCAAAACTCTATAAAGGATGAAAAGTGGGAATAATGCTTTATCAAGAGCTTTCCATGGAGGTTAATCTGTGTGGTCAGGTTCAGAGAAACTGGGTTACAGCTTCTGCCTGAAAAAACAAACAAAGAAAATGCCGACAAATTATTAAAAGGAACTCTGACTGGTTGTAACATTGGACATTTCCTTCAACAATAAAAACAAGACTGTAAAAATACTTTAGGTTGTTTAGTTTTATAATTTAATGTCTCACGGACATCATCATGTTATAGTAGTTTTGATGTACAGCTTGAAGGTTGATTTTGAACAATCTGACAATCAGCCCTTTTAAATAAAGCCAGAGCATGTTGACAGAGAGGAGAATGTAGAAATGACTCAGTTTGCAATAGAAATTGTGGATGGAGGACAACAGAGCTGCCTCATGAAGGCTCACTTAGAGTTGCCAACTGTCCAGTTTTAGCCGGGACGTCCTGTATTTTCAGCCCAATCGCAGTGTCCTGTACAGGACAATCTCTCTCACATATTCTGACTGCAGCTTTCAAGCAGAGCTGTCACAATATGTATGCAAGGTACACATTTGTCTAGCACCCAAGCTAAAAAGTAAACTTGAAAGACGCCTTTCAAGTGACCAAATGCAAAGACAATATGAAACACTGAGGTTATGGAAATAACCTTAAGTGAAAGAAGCCCTGTGACAGTCAACAGCAACAGACCGTAGCCACTTCATTTTTATCCGTTTACTGAAATTTAACACAAAATACAGGCTATTGTTTGTGTGGTGTGACCATTTATAATAAATTAATATAGGCCTGGAATGATTAGTCGACATAAACAACAACGCTGATTAGAAAAATAAGTCGACGTGGCATTTTAATATTGATGCATCGTATTATTAACCCACATAAATGCTCATTTGTAACTGCAATGCGATCCATGAACTGCTGGGAACAGAGTCACTTCTATTGTTTATGGTTGCATTGTTTACAACTGAAGAAGAGGTGCTGGCTTGCAAACCACAGAAGAAGATGCAGCGAGCACATCAAAGAGCGATAATAATGGCAAAACAGAGACGATCGAGTCAAAACAAGACTTTACAAAGTTGGCTACATTTTACAGAAAATCAGCCAAAGAAAGTTAAATGCAGACTCGGGCGGCGCAGCAGCAGTGATTAGATGAACACGCCATGATTATCCTCTCCAAGTGGGTAAGTTTTAAAAAGTTAGCTTGTTCATCAGGTTGATGACGTATAGATCTCATTTTCAGTGACTGATCCCTTCTTGTCTTCCGAGCCTGGTGCAGCTTTACAGTTTTGTTTCTGGTGTCCCTTACACAGTTTGGAGTGTGACTGTGAGGTGGTGAACAGGTGTCTGTTATACCGATAACAAGTTCAAACAGGTGCCAGTAATGAATGGAGGACAGAAGAGCCTCTTAAAGAAGTTAAAAAATCTGTGAGAGCCAGAAATCTTGCTTGTTTGTTATTGACCACATACTTATTTTCCACAATAATTTTGCAAATAAATACTTAAAAAATCAGTTTTCTCATTTTGTCTCTCATAGTTGAGGTCTAACTATGATGTCAATTACACGCCTCTCTCATCTTTTTAAGTGGGAGAACTTAAACAATTGGTGGCTAAATAAATACTTTTTTCCCCCACTATACATATAAATATAAATATATGGCTGTAGAAGATAATGTGCTGTTCAAAAATGGCATGTCTGAATAAAACAGGAATCCACTCAAATTTATTCTCAAAACTTTATTCTCATCTTCTGACTCCAGTTTCACAGCACAGCATTCAGTACAGGCCTCAGCATAAGGCCTTGAGCTAAAACCCAAACAAAACGGCCCAGCAGGATGACTCTAACAGAGAGACTGCAAAACTCTAACAACTTAGTTTTACTATAATGATGAATTGACCTTTTAATGTATTTCTTCTCCTGGTTACATCCTTGGAGGTGTTATCTTTTACATCAGACATCAGAATGTCACCAACAATGTTTATACACACCAACTCTTTGTCTGTTTTAACCTTAAGCCTGCAATGATCAGAAAAATACAAAACTGCATCTAAAATTTAGTTAACCATTTACAAAATTTCCTTCATAGCAATAAATAGTGTTTCTGAGCTAATATTTTTTTAGGTTGGGAGCCAACACCATATATACACTCACCGGCCACTTTATTAGGTACACCTTGCTAGTGGACCCTCTTTTGTCTTCAGAACTGCCTTAATCCTTCGTCGCATAGATTCACCAAGGTAATGGAAACATTCCTCAGAGAGTCTGGTCCATGTTGACATGATAGCATCACACAGTTGCTGCAGATTTATCGGCTGCACATCCATGATGGGAATTTCTCGTTCCACCACATCCCAAAGGTTCTATTGGATTGAGATCTGGTGACTGTGGAGGCCATTTGAGTACAGTGAACTCGTTGTGTTCAAAAAAACAGTCTGAGATGATTCGCGCTTTATGACATGGAGAGTTATCTTGCTGGAAGTAGCCATCAGAAGATGGGTACACTGTGGTCATAAAGGGATGGACATGGTCAGCAACAATAGTCAGGCAGGCTGTGGTGTTGACACGATGCTCATTTGGTACTAATGGGCCCAAAGTGTACCAGGAAAATATCCCCCTCACCACTGCACCACCAGCCTGAACCGTTGATACAAGGCAGGATGGATCCATGCTTTCATCTTGTTGATGCCAAATTCTGACCCTACTATCTGAGTGTTGCAGCAGAAATCGAGACTCATCAGACCAGGCTGGTTTGATGAGTCTCAATTTCTGCTGCTGAGCCAATGGTTTTCCAATCTTTTGGTGAGACTGTGTGAGTTGTAGCCTCAGTTTCCTGTTCTTAGCTGACAGGAGTGGCACCTTGTGTGGTCTTCTGCTGCTGTAGCCCATCTGCCTCAAGGTTTGACGTGTTGTGCGTTCAGAGGTGCTCTTCTGCACCTCGGTTGTAACAAGTGGTTATTTGAGTTACTGTTGCCGTTCTATCAGCTTGAACCAGTCTGCCCATTCTTCTCTGACCTCTGGCATCAACAAGGCATTTGCGCCCACAGAACTACCGCTCACTGGATGTTTTTTCTTTTTCAGGCCATTTTCTGTAAACTCTAGAGGTGGTTGTGCTTGAAAATCCCAGTTTGTGAAATACTCAGACCAGCCTGTCTGGCACCAACAACCATGCCACTTTCAGTCACTTAAATCACCTTTCTTCCTCATTCTGATGCTTTGTTTGAACTGGAGCAGATCGTCTTGGCCATGTCTACATGTCTAAATGCATTGAGTTGCTGCCATGGGATTGGCTGATTCGACATTTGCATTAATGACCAGTTGGACAGGTGAACCTAATAATGAGGTGAGTGTAGAAACTAATACAAGATAACTTTATTGTCACACATTATAATGTTTTAGCCTTGACCCTTTGTGTTTCAGTCCCAACTGGGAATTGTGTCAGTAACAAAATGGTAATGTGTTTGCGTAAAAAATGTAATAAACATACAATCTTTTAAGTAATTAGATGTTTTCATGTGTCACAAAGAACTTACAATCTGCTCCGACACTTTCTGCTGCTTTGCACCAAACATTTTCATCTCCAACTTCCATCTGACAATAAAACACAACCTGACATCATTACAGACAAAAATAAAAATTGTAACAAGGGAAAAGAATAAAAAGGACCTACATTGCTTTTCATTTATCACACTTGTGATGGGCAGGATAGTGAGGCAGAAACCTGAATCTATGCCCACGCTAATGCTCTAATCTTATTCTTGGACCTATATTTGGAAACACGCCCATGTAAATTTAGCTTTGCGGATGCCTCGACACACCCAAAGCGCTCGAGTTTTCTATCTCCCGTTTGAATGAGTCTGTTTTTCATGAGCAAACCTATTCCGCAATTACGCAGCGAATAATTACCTACAGCTGAAAACGGAGGATGAAATCATTATTCACCGTCAGATTATTAATCACTACTCTAGACCTGATCTGGCTCCTCAGCTGTGAAATTATGGTTCTACTTTAGCAAACAACAATAATGGACTGTAGTGAGTTGAACATGGAGAGATGGAGGGAGTGAAAGAGGCAGGAGGGGGATTTACATGGAGGCAGGGACAGACAGAAGGGAAGGGATAGAAAAAAAGGAAGAATCAGGGGAAACAACAGAGATGGGGAAAAAAGGGGGAGAAAATGAGTTTGCAATACACCGAGCTGGAATTCAGAGCAATAATTACAGCACTGCTTCTTCCCGTTGTGCATCTCGGGAAGCCGAATCCAGCCACAGCCAATTTCAATTCATCTTTATTGAAGCGATTGTCAGCATCCTGGCTGGCTGGGAGGAAAGAGAGGGAGGGAGGAGAGAGCTGGGACAAGAGGCAGGGTTCTTGTTCTTCAACATTATTGTTTTCTGAGTTCCCCTTATTCTTATTGTTCCAATGAGTGTGTTTTGTTCTCAGACAGGTAATAAAGTCGACTCGAAGTTTAAAGTTTTTTTTAATGGACCTTTTTACACATTCATCTGTCTCAGAGGCAAGTGTTTAAAGCGTATCACTTCAATCTCTAAAGGAGCAAAAAGCAAACACGCTGCTCTGCTCAGCATCATAATTTATTGATCACAGTCCCTGTGTGCCTTCATAAAGAGCGTTAAACAGTCTGGGCCATGATGAGTAAAAGCACTGTGAGAGCTTTTATTTCTTATTGAAGCTAAATGTATTTTTTAAGACAGTGCATGTCCTAAAGGCAAGTTTCAGATATTCTGAAGTGGTCTTCTGTAGAAAGGTTATATAAACAATAATTATCTTATCTGTTGTAGACTGAATTGATGAACTAATGGGAATAGATAACTGCTAATACAAGTATTAACACTTGCAAATACTTCTATGTAAAATTCTATGAAAATATCCATGTGATGCAAAACTGATGACAGTATAAAGGTTCATTAAACATTTTAAAATGAGCCTCTATTAAATGTTTTTGTTTAATGGCAGCAATTCAAGTTGATTTTGGTCACACTCAGACTAGTTTGTAGCTCAGCAGTTTGGTCCAAATTGTTCTATTTAGACCCAGAAGTTAGAATTCCCTAGTCTCAAGTTAGAGAAATTAGCTGAAATACTCCCAAAGTTGGTATTCCAATTTAAAAATTTAGATTTTTTTGACCCAGTCCTTAAAGTCCATAATGGCTGCTTATCACATACTATATTTAGCTAATTTTTACTTCTGACAGTTTATATTTTGGTAATTCAGTAACGCTTATAACCCTTTACAACCACTATTGAACATATTGATAGAATGTTTGAATCCACAAATGCAAAGAAATCCACAGTTCTAGACTTGTTTTGCTGTTGATAGCTAGCATGCTAACTGAATGCAAAAATTTGCAAGTCTTGCTGATTTACAATAATACCAAATAGAAATTTTATTTACAGTATGTTGGTCCTACATCTGAGTTCTGAATTCTAAGGCCAATCAAACAGTTACACTTTATTTCTTGTTCAAAACCCTATGTACAACAGCTAACCGTACTAAATGTTCATACCGTTGCACTGATGAAAAAGATCCAAATCATTGCTTTAAAGTTCTAAAGAAATTCAAATCAGATTGCATCAGATTTTTCTTCCAACTCTATGTGAAGTTTGTTCCCATGAGACAATTCAAAAACACTGATAGAGTTGTGTTATTTAGATAAATGCTACAAATATTCTAGAGTAATAGTGAACTTGATGATTGTGCAGTAAGAAGTGAAAGAAGACAAATATGTACTAAAAACATTTGAGTAAGAAAAGAAAGTTAAAAAAATTAGGCAAGTCAAAAATTACAGCATGAAATCATCAACTATCAGTTGAACATTCTGTGGAAAAATCTTTACAGATCATAAAACGTAAACTTTGATTGTTTAAAAAAAAGTAAAAATATTTAGGTATTGAATGTTTCTGTGACTCGTTAAACTTTGATGTACTGTCATAATCTTGAGCTACAAAGGTCCAAAAATAGTTATTTTGCTTATTTGTTTTACACTTTTGTTGCCAAAGGTTAAAAAAATAATTGCTGAGTGTTAAGTTATTTTAGGGGACAGCAAATTTACTTTGTTATACAAGGTGTACACTAACTACTTTACATTGTATCAAAGTGTCAAATCTCCAGCGTTGTCCCAACAGAAGATTGTGTGAGATACTGTATATGTATCTCTGTGTGTGTGTGGATGGATAGATAGATAGATAGATAGATAGATAGATAGATAGATAGATAGATAGATAGATAGATAGATAGATAGAT